>CM064547.1:10319138-10391932 GCA_032716605.1 Paralithodes platypus | reverse complement strand
CCAAAGTAGCTAGCAAAACATTACGTCACCAAGCATGGTAAAGAACTCCCTCAACCAATCCCCACGAGGCCAGCCAGCTATGACGTCATCGAGCATAGCAAAACACTATGCACCCCCTCTCACTCTGTTCTACTCTCTCTCTCTCTCTCTGATCCTATCATTACTAGTTAAGGATAAAACATATACTTTACAATTAAATATATAAAGCCTTGACATGGGTGAAAACAAAGAGCCTTTCTGGACTGCACATGACACAAGCTTTCATATGAAATAAAGCACACAACAATACACAAACTGTAGCCACATCCACTGTCCTGGCGATCCTAGCGAGTCACTGTAGGACAAGCCATGCGGTTCTAACGGAGTGGTTAACGTCACAGAGTGGACTGCCTTATGGACGTATTAACAGGCAAAGCTGCCTGAAACAAGTGTCTCTCCCAAAGGTTGAAAGGGTGACAGAGAGCCAAAGTTAAAGTACAGTTCTGCGCAGGACACGCAATAGGTGGCAGCACAAATAGTATTTATAAATTATCTGGTAACGGTGGTGAGGAGTGGGTAGCAGGTAAGGGATGGGGGAGGAGAGAGAGTGGCGAACGATGGTAGGGAGGGTGGGAAACGAGAGGTTGTGGCTCAAGGTAGGAGGGGAGGGAGGAATGGGGGTGGGAAACGAGAGGTGGGTGACGAAAGGTTGTTTGAGGGGGTAAAGGCATGGTAATTTATTATCCATCAATTATCCATCTGACTTCCATATTCCATATTCTGACTAAAATCGTATTATAATAGCCAGACAACATAACACAAATGCGGCATGGATCCTGAAGGAGTTAACCACTTTGTAATACAAAAACACTTACTCCTGCTGATACATCTACTGTAAAAACGTTTCCGAATTAATGGTGTTAGTGTTTGGTGAATATATATTATTCCAATCATTGTTTTCAAACAAATGTGCACAAGAAAGTATACTACTGCTGTATCTTATTCGTTGTTGATAATTGCAGGTTATAATAAACAAGTATATACATACAGTATGTGGGTATTTTATACGACAGTGAATATATATGACTTCTAATGGATAGGTTAGAACAAGAAACATGTCCCTAAATGTCTAGTTATAATCAATATTAATAATTAATTTCGGTAGGCCTATTGTTATACACTAACAGTAAAATGAGACGAGGGCATTAACAAAACATATCTATTTTGGTTGGGTTTTTTTTTAAGCAGTTCAATAGTTCCTAAAATTTAAAGACCGATTGAAAACTACAACTTAATATCATTATATAAGCTATATATACAGATAGGGTGCAATGGGGTGCTTTCACCACGAAGTCGCTCCCGCCTTTGACCATATCTCTTCATTCTAGGTTTTTTAGTCATTAGTAGTGTATGATATCTAAGATAGGTAGTATATAGGAGTATACTTAGACTTAACTAATATATCTTTTATTGAAGAGGTTCCTTAATATTATTTCTTCGACGAAACCGGACGAAACCGGAAGTTTGATCATTCATAGCCAATCTTGTCTGAGGGACTCTAGCATAGTAAACAAATAATACGAGTCCTCTCCAATGAAATTAATGTTATCTGTGCTTAAGTGTACTCCTACAGAACCTACTTTATATATCATACACTACTACAGGAATGGCAGATAAACGTAGAATGAACAATTACAAATCTCCACAATTGGTCTAGTATAGCGAGAGTGTCCGAGTCAGGAATAATGCACCCCATTTGAAGTGGCTTCCCATAACCTCCAAACAAACGGCTTTCAGCAGACTTAGCGTAAATTAATTGCATACATTTTCAGTGATTAATGTTGCAATGCTTAATACCAAAGTTATAAACTATTTATGAAAAATTTCCAAGTATAGATAGCTAGATGTTCGCAATATTTCACATACAAATACGTATTCTTATGATGTAAATGCATCTTCTTCACCATATCGAACACAAATTAAAAATGTAGGCCTAAGTCTCGATATTTGATACACAGGCGCTTATCTTCGACTTTACAATATTGCAACTGAATTCTATCATTTATATGTAATAATTAGAAGACTGTCATATGGTTAGATTGATATTTATGACCTCATAATTTGCTAGCATACACAACTGTTTTTTAACGAAGCCTTTATTACTAAGAAGTTTATGATATGTATCCATATTACATTATGAAGTATCCAAAATGGTTTTGCCTTGTATAGACATTCCTCATGGAAGTATCAGCTATTTAGGTCCCTGCAAATATTATAAACAATGAAATAATGATCCTCTATTAATACATCTACTCCAATGATTAACCTCATATCTAGGTATGATATTGTCGATCCCCTATTAGTATAATGACAGATTGCATAATATTATAACTTTATTGTCGATCCCCTATTAGTATAATGACAGATTGCATAATATTATAACTTTATTGTCGATCCCCTATTAGTATAATGAAAGATTACATAATATTATAACTTTATTGTCGATCCCCTATTAGTATAATGAAAGATTACATAATATTATAACTTTATTGTCGATCCCCTATTAGTATAATGAAAGATTACATAATATTATAACTTTATTGTCGATCCCCTATTAGTATAATGACAGATTACATAATATTATAACTTTATTGTCGATCCCCTATTAGTATAATGACAGATTGCATAATATTATAACTTTATTGTCGATCCCCTATTAGTATAATGACAGATTACATAATATTATAACTTTATTGTCGATCCCCTATTAGTATAATGACAGATTACATAATATTATAACTTTATTGTCGATCCCCTATTAGTATAATGAAAGATTACATAATATTATAACTTTATTATCGATCCCCTATTAGTATAATGACAGATTACATAATATTATAACTTTATTGTCGATCCCCTATTAGTATAATGAAAGATTACATAATATTATAACTTTATTGTCGATCCCCTATTAGTATAATGAAAGATTACATAATATTATAACTTTATTGTCGATCCCCTATTAGTATAATGACAGATTACATAATATTATAACTTTATTGTCGATCCCCTATTAGTATAATGACAGATTGCATAATATTATAACTTTATTGTCGATCCCCTATTAGTATAATGACAGATTACATAATATTATAACTTTATTGTCGATCCCCTATTAGTATAATGACAGATTACATAATATTATAACTTTATTGTCGATCCCCTATTAGTATAATGAAAGATTACATAATATTATAACTTTATTGTCGATCCCCTATTAGTATAATGAAAGATTACATAATATTATAACTTTATTGTCGATCCCCTATTAGTATAATGACAGATTGCATAATATTATAACTTTATTGTCGATCCCCTATTAGTATAATGAAAGATTACATAATATTATAACTTTATTGTCGATCCCCTATTAGTATAATGAAAGATTACATAATATTATAACTTTATTGTCGATCCCCTATTAGTATAATGACAGATTGCATAATATTATAACTTTATTGTCGATCCCCTATTAGTATAATGACAGATTGCATAATATTATAACTTTATTGTCGATCCCCTATTAGTATAATGACAGATTGCATAATATTATAACTTTATTGTCGATCCCCTATTAGAATAATGAATAATTGCATAATATTATCACTTTATTGTCGATCCCCTATTAGTATAATGAAAGATTACATAATATTATAACTTTATTGTCGATCCCCTATTAGTATAATGAAAGATTACATAATATTATAACTTTATTGTCGATCCCCTATTAGTATAATGACAGATTGCATAATATTATAACTTTATTGTCGATCCCCTATTAGTATAATGACAGATTGCATAATATTATAACTTTATTGTCGATCCCCTATTAGTATAATGACAGATTGCATAATATTATAACTTTATTGTCGATCCCCTATTAGTATAATGACAGATTGCATAATATTATAACTTTATTGTCGATCCCCTATTAGTATAATGACAGATTGCATAATATTATAACTTTATTGTCGATCCCCTATTAGTATAATGACAGATTGCATAATATTATAACTTTATTGTCGATCCCCTATTAGTATAATGACAGATTGCATAATATTATAACTTTATTGTCGATCCCCTATTAGTATAATGACAGATTGCATAATATTATAACTTTATTGTCGATCCCCTATTAGTATAATGACAGATTGCATAATATTAAAACTTTATTGTCGATCCCCTATTAGTATAATGACAGATTGCATAATATTATAACTTTATTGTCGATCCCCTATTAGTATAATGACAGATTACATAATATTATAACTTTATTGTCGATCCCCTATTAGTATAATGACAGATTACATAATATTATAACTTTATTGTCGATCCCCTATTAGTATAATGACAGATTGCATAATATTATAACTTTATTGTCGATCCCCTATTAGTATAATGACAGATTGCATAATATTATAACTTTATTGTCGATCCCCTATTAGTATAATGACAGATTACATAATATTATAACTTTATTGTCGATCCCCTATTAGTATAATGACAGATTACATAATATTATAACTTTATTGTCGATCCCCTATTAGTATAATGACAGATTACATAATATTATAACTTTATTGTCGATCCCCTATTAGTATAATGACAGATTACATAATATTATAATTTATTGTCGATCCCCTATTAGTATAATGACAGATTGCATAATATTATAACTTTATTGTCGATCCCCTATTAGTATAATGACAGATTGCATAATATTATAACTTTATTGTCGATCCCCTATTAGTATAATGACAGATTGCATAATATTATAACTTTATTGTCGATCCCCTATTAGTATAATGACAGATTGCATAATATTATAACTTTATTGTCGATCCCCTATTAGTATAATGACAGATTGCATAATATTATAACTTTATTGTCGATCCCCTATTAGTATAATGACAGATTGCATAATATTATAACTTTATTGTCGATCCCCTATTAGTATAATGACAGATTGCATAATATTATAACTTTATTGTCGATCCCCTATTAGTATAATGACAGATTACATAATATTATAACTTTATTGTCGATCCCCTATTAGTATAATGACAGATTGCATAATATTATAACTTTATTGTCGATCCCCTATTAGTATAATGACAGATTGCATAATATTATAACTTTATTGTCGATCCCCTATTAGTATAATGACAGATTGCATAATATTATAACTTTATTGTCGATCCCCTATTAGTATAATGACAGATTGCATAATATTATAACTTTATTGTCGATCCCCTATTAGTATAATGACAGATTGCATAATATTATAACTTTATTGTCGATCCCCTATTAGTATAATGACAGATTGCATAATATTATAACTTTATTGTCGATCCCCTATTAGTATAATGACAGATTGCATAATATTATAACTTTATTGTCGATCCCCTATTAGTATAATGACAGATTACATAATATTATAACTTTATTGTCGATCCCCTATTAGTATAATGACAGATTGCATAATATTATAACTTTATTGTCGATCCCCTATTAGTATAATGAAAGATTGCATAATATTATAACTTTATTGTCGATCCCCTATTAGTATAATGACAGATTGCATAATATTATAACTTTATTGTCGATCCCCTATTAGTATAATGACAGATTGCATAATATTATAACTTTATTGTCGATCCCCTATTAGTATAATGACAGATTGCATAATATTATAACTTTATTGTCGATCCCCTATTAGTATAATGACAGATTGCATAATATTATAACTTTATTGTCGATCCCCTATTAGTATAATGACAGATTGCATAATATTATAACTTTATTGTCGATCCCCTATTAGTATAATGACAGATTGCATAATATTATAACTTTATTGTCGATCCCCTATTAGTATAATGACAGATTGCATAATATTATAACTTTATTGTCGATCCCCTATTAGTATAATGACAGATTGCATAATATTATAACTTTATTGTCGATCCCCTATTAGTATAATGACAGATTGCATAATATTATAACTTTATTGTCGATCCCCTATTAGTATAATGACAGATTGCATAATATTATAACTTTATTGTCGATCCCCTATTAGTATAATGACAGATTGCATAATATTATAACTTTATTGTCGATCCCCTATTAGTATAATGACAGATTGCATAATATTATAACTTTATTCACCAATTACTTTTTCATACAGAGTAAAGTAACAAGACACATTCCGTATATAATGATTCCTTCAATATATTAAAACTTATATTTGTTTCTACATTATATTATTCTACCTTCTGTTACAAAATCACTAAAGGTAAAAGGTAATTAATGATTCAAACTTATATATACGGAGAGCAATTGTTTAATTATAACAAGAATAAAGAATGACGTTATCAAGCACAGGAAAGATGAAGCAAGGGTGTGAACATTTTAATTCGTACTACCATTTTAGATTAGAATCTCGTCCAGCCACCATCTTTTTCAACTACTTCCCGAAGTCTGTCTGGCATGGAAGTAACGTGTTTGCGTACGAGCTCTGGCTTTCTGCTAAGCAACTCCCAGTCTGCCTGCGTGTGCGCCCACAACTCTGCAGACGTCCTCTCTCTGGCTGGATCCCACGTGTTTACAACGTTGGCCCACAAATTTCCGATGGGGTTCATGTCTGCCCCTTTGCTGGGCCAGTCTAGCAGTTGCACCTCATCATGATCTGCAAACCACTGTTGCACCACTCTCGCTGTATGTATTGGACATCGATCATGCACATAATATATGGGGCCAGCAGGGAAAGGATAGTTCTTCTCACGCAGTGATGGAAGGAACGGCTCGTCCAGAATCTGCAAATATTTCTGAGCTGTAAATCTTCCTTCAATTCTACACAAGTCCCCAACTCCATGCAACGACAGCCAGGACCAAACGTTACAGGTCACATGTCCAGAACGTTCCTCCTCATACACATTCTCACGATCATACCTGTGCAGAGAGAAAAGAAAAATGTTGTATAATTCTGAAGAATGGGATCGTGTAGCTATCCATATTAGTGCTCTTAACACTTAGTACAAATTATGGCTCTTCAATAAAGTATGAAAGATTAAAGGATACAATTTAATGATTAACCCCTTAATGAGCATGACGCGTGTTGGTAGTATAATCTGGTTATTATTACAAAATTTGGTTCACATTAGGACGGATGTATGGAAGTCAGAAGGTTGATTAAGATAATAATTTCCTTTGCATTCTCACGGATCCTTCCTAAGTTTTATTATAATCGTCTAATGATAGCCATAATCAGATTTCAATCCGAAACACGATCCTTGAGGGGTCAGTGACTGTCATATGTAATGTAAACCTAAAATGTCCGTTTGCTATGGTAATGTTATTAATCCTTGGGGATTATGGGTAGTTATGTTTCGACAGTTTATTGGGGCTATCATTCAATAATTGTATATATTTTACGAAGGGTCAGTGGGAGTTAAAAGGGCAAATGTGATCACTGGGAGTAAAAGATTGGCCTAAACAGCCCTCTGCTTTTCATATCCCCTTCCTACTCTGAATATAATCGTCAAATAATAGCCAGAATGAACTGTCAAAATACATCCTAACTCTCAAATGAATAATGTTGTTAAATAAGGAAATTAACTAAAGTCAATAAAGACAGTTCACTAGAGCATTACGGAAGACATTTTACATTACCTTGTATTATTCCTTCTCCACATGTGCAGTCGACCGTGGTTAGTGGAGCAGAAACTCTTCTCGTCAGTAAAGATCACTCTTGACCAAAAGTGGAGCCCTCGGTCTGCATACTGGCGGGCAAAGGCGAGTCTGCCGGCTTGGTGTTGGTCGGTCAGCAATTCCTTTGTGGCAGGGATCCTGTGGTGAATACCCCGCTCGTGCAACCGGCGTCTTACAGTCCGTGATGTTACTTCCAGCTCAAGCTCGTCCCGAATAGCCACAGCATTAGTGAAAGGGTTGTTTTCAGCTGCTCGTTGAATCCGGATATCTTGCTCAGCGGTTGTCACACGAGGGCGTGGTCGTCTTGCTGAAAAAGTACACAAATAAATAAAATATTTCCCAAATTAACCTAAATAGCAGTAATAATATCTCAATGTTCACTTATTCACTTACAGAATATATATATATATATATTATATATATATATATATATATATATATATATATATATATATATATATACCGGAGAAACAGGAGGATGAGGGCAACGACCGTGTTCATCGTGACAGCTTTATATTTTATATCAAGTTGTAGTTTCTGTATCTTGTAGTGGCCTGTTTCCAACTTCCGGTACGTTTGAAGGACCTCAGACGTACCGGAAGTTGGAAACCGGACACTACAAGATACAGAAACTACAACTTGATATAGAAAATATAGCTGTCACGATGAACACGGTCGTTGCCCTTATCCTCCTGTTTCTCCTGAAAATACGGTACCCTAGCGGCCAACCCACCACTACCATTATATATATATATATATATATATATGTATATATATATATATACCGGTATATGTTTATTACTCTCAGTGGAATTCGAACCGTCGACCATCAGGACGATAGTCGACGGTTCGAATCCCACTGAGAGTAATAAATATATATATATATATATATATATATAGTTGTGTGTGTGTGTGTGTGTATAAACATGCATTTAACTTAGGTAACGTATGTGACGTATAATTGCTAAATTATTCCATCATCAAGATAAGCCGAATTACATACCCAAGTCATTCAAATTCCCAGTTTCCTGCCAACGTGCGTCCCATTTCTCCACCGTTGATTTAGCAACACCAAGATGCTGAGCAGTTCCTCGTACGGTCCAGCCTATGCGTCGGAGGGCCATAAATTCGGGCTCTCATAGCTACCTGAGTCTGCTGTCTGTTCATCTTCAGGGTAACACAAGTCCTCCAATGAATTTCCCACATTTAAGATTTCCACAATACCTCGGTTGGAATTACATTTCCTCCTTTCAGAATATAACGTAAGAGTCACGATATGGAGTAGGAAGAGGAGAGATGGAAAGGGGGATGGGGATGGGGTATATGCCAGTTGCTATGGGTGACTGTGGTATGCGAACTTCGTTTGGTTTGAAGCACTGTTCATGTTCAATTTAACAGTTGGTCAAAATCAGAATCATAGTGTTCCTGCAACATTTGTAACTTTAGGTGGGCGTCTAAATTATTAGTTTTGATAACATGCACGTATAAAGGTAATAGGTGTCATATTTTATCCTATTGGACAATTTTATATATGTTGTTTCAAACCAACTGAGTATTCGACCAACTTAACCAGCAACAATATAGGGTCTGTTGCCGAGTAGCTGTGTTCGAATCGAAGGTTATACAACAAGATAAACCCCTGGTTATATTTAACATTACGTTCTCAGTTGCTTTGAATATTGACAAATTAACCTAGAATATTTGTCGCTGAAGGTTTGGCGATAATGCAGTTTTTGTTTATATATTTATTAACTTATATGACTTAGTAACATTTAATATCACCAACCTACCAAATTAGTTACAAAACAAATTTATAATATAATTGAACAAGGATGGAACTCCCGGGACTCGAACCTGTGACACTTAACATAACTATATGCTAAATATTTAGTAATTAGGTTGGATGATTAGTTTCAGCTTTTGTCAATTTCTCAGAAGGTGTCGTTTGATTAATAATATGCAGTATACTGTATATAAGCATATTATTCTGCAGCACTAACATATTTCTAGGGCAGACATTCTTTCATTTCCTTCTTCTAGCAATCTCTCTCTCTCTGTATCCATCTATCTATATCAGCATACGCCCTGATCAAAGAGATGATGTCCAGTCGTCACAAAATACAAGCCTTCTTTGTGCAAGGAATTTTTTGTTTTATTCAGTACCGTTATTTGTAGATATTTGTTAACACGGGAGATGTTTCGTAATAAATTGGCCAATAGCTTACGTTAATGGCATTGTAGTGGTAACTTGGAATTACGAATTATCTACAATAAAAGTGGGCCTCGAGGAGGCAACTAGACGTCATAGGTCTACGAATTTAAGACCACGAACGAACTCGTTACCACACTCATTACCTGGATGCTTTACTCACAATCTGAAACACGAGCTCCTGACTTCACCTGTCTGTGGAATCTCCAGGCTTCGAATTGGAACATAGATAATAATATATATATATATATATATATATATATTGTCAGTCGATGTATACTGCTGCGACACTCTAATATAGTTGTGTCATATCATAGTGATGGAAACATCTGTGTTCAATAACAAAAAAATACAAATTGTAGTGCCCCTTCTTAACTCCATAAGAATGATGACGCGATGTGGCAGTTTATTCTGGCTATTATTAGCCTAGACAATTATACTCGAATTACGATTGGTATATTCAAGTCAATGAGATAACTGATATGGGTAATACTCTCATAATTCCCACATAATCTTCTTAAGCTATATAAAACCGTTTAATGATAGCCACCATAATTTGTTAAAATGCGTCATGATCCTCATAGAGAAAACGATGATTAACGACGGCTTTAAATGTAGAATATCATGCTTGTAAGTAGGTGCATCTGTGCAGGGAAACATGCATTCCACCACACACACACACACACACACGACAAATTAAAGCAGAGATATCTCGTAACTAAATATGATATTTCTTAGACATAACAATAACACTAATGAGAAGATTGATTGCAAACTTGATTTTCAATATTCAATAATTATTTGTAGCAACTTTAGGAATATCTTTGTAAACCGATAATTTAGAAAAGAAGGGTTTCAGGATGATACGAACCATAATACAGTGCTGTGTGCCAGATTAATGTGTGGGAACTTCAGGGTATGGGATGTGCGATAAGGCTACTTTAGGCTTATCCTATTAGCTTTATATTATTAATTTAACAAATTCAACTCTCCGTCTTAGACTAGTTGCAATATCATTCACATTTTGTAATGGATATCTAATGCTATGCAATCGTAATTACACATCTGTTTAAAATACATAATTTATTTTTTTATTTTTTAGTAAGGTAGTCAGAAGTTGGCCTCTCACCTCCCTCCCCTCCTACCTTAGCCACAACATCTCGTTTCCCACCCTCCCCTACCATCGTTCGCCACTCTCTCTCCTCCCCCATCCCTTACCTGCTACCCACCCCTCACCACTGTTACCAGATAATTTATAAATACTATTTGTGCTGCCACCTATTGCGTGTCCTGCGCGGAACTGTCCGGAACTGTACATTACAGGTAATGAAGATGTTTTGGAAAATTGTCTGGTGTGCTTGTTAACTGTAGAGAAATTAATAGGAAGAGGAGGTGTGTGTGATACTTAGCTGGATTTCTCTCTGTGTAGGTGAGGCACAAATAGAAAGAGTTGGGGAAGCCAGGCAAATTAAGCAGGTGTTCAATCTACTCCTTAACTGTTGCCTATGTGGTTTCCCTTGAGTACTGCCCTGCTCAATTGGTGCCTACAATCTCCCCAACTTAAGGGGACCCTAGACCTCATTTTACATTTTTCAAGGAACTCTCACATTATTTTGTTTTTGTTTTGTATTTAAAGCTTCCAATGACACTGTACAATCATAGGAAACATCAAATTTCCACATCTGACACCTATTACTCAACCTACGGGGGCTCCCCCCACCCCCTCCCCCCCAGTCTAAAATCACCCTCCCTATTTCTAAAATATTTTAGTTACTCTAATAACTTCATTTTCTATAATGCAGAAGGCCTAGCTACCTAAGAAAATAGAATAATAGGGGTAACTAATCTATTTCTCAAACCTTTCACACCAGGAAAATGAGTTATGACATGTCAACTTATGAAGGCCCTTATGTAAAATTATGCTTTTTCAACGTCTGAGGCTATCTATTGATCTGATTACTGTCCGATTGCCTCCATTTTTATTACAGAATTAGACCAAGCATAAATGACAATTTGTACGCTCTTAGAAAGGGTTTCTTACAACATTTTCGAAGCCCAAATCTATATTTATGATTGGATATAGGGCCAAAATTATATATTTGATATTTACCTGCAGTTTTCATCATGATCATGTATCAAATTGGGGTAAATAAGAGCATAGGCGTATAGCCTATATATCTAAGTTACCTCATACAAAAAATAAACAAAATCTGCCGAATTTTTTTTTTCTTTTTTTTTTCTATGTGATTGAGGGAGGCAAAAGGCAGAACTGCCTATAGAGAGTACCTCCCCCATAGTTGAAAGAGTGACAGGGCCAAAATCAAGGGACGTTCGAGCCAAAATGCCTGGACACACAGAGTTTGAAGCAATTAAAGTCATAGGAAGATGGAAAGACTGATTCTGGGAGAGAGTTCCAGAACTCAGCTGTTGAGTAGAAGAAAGTTTGAGAGTAACGTTTCACTCTTGGGTTGGAGAGTTGCACAGAGTAAGGGTGGGATTGAGTTGCAAGACGGGTACCACGTGCCCTACGTAAAGGAGGTGGTATACACTGGGAAAGCTCTGAGGAACACTGATCATAATGGTAGTGATAGAATAACGAGAGAGATGCAACATTGTGGCGGAGAGAGAGAGATTGCAGAGAGTTGGTGAGTGGACGGGAGTTAATGATACGAAAGGCCCTGCTTTCAACTTTGTCTAGGAGAGCGGTGTGAGAGGAACCTCCCCACACATGTGAACAATACTCAATACAAGGACGCACTATGCCCCTGTACAGAGAAAGAAGCTGTGCAGGGGAAAAGAACCACCTAAGGTGGTTGAGTACACCCAGCTTCTGGGAGGCTGTCTTAGCAAGACTGGTAATATGGTCCTTCCAACTGAGAGCAGAAGAAAAAAGAGACACCAAGAATATTGAGAGAAGATGAAGGATTGATTTTTTTATTGTTGAAGAATAAGGGATAGCCTGCTGGGAGTTCCTTACGGGTAGATAGATGGAGAAATTGGGTTTTGGAAGCATTAAAGGTAACAAGGTTTTCTCTGCCCCAATTAGAGATAGTATTTAGATCAGAATTTAACACCTTATGAGCGGCCTAGGCGGTAATTTATATGTACCGCCCAGCCGGGTGTTTTTACCCTAAATAGGGTTGTTTACGTGATCATTTTCATGCCTAAATAAGACCCAGAGCGTAAAACAAGTTTCTATCCCTGAAAGGGCATAAACAGAGCTTTCCAATGACACCCCAACGATCCTTGTACGACCGCTAGTTTTCTTGCAACGATCGCACAACACGAGTGCAAAAACCATGTAATTAGGTAGTTTCCCTACATAATTCCCTGTGTAGCGAGTGCGTGAGGGTTGGGGAGGGTGGTATTCATGTCAGTAGGTCCGCCGCGGTGGTCTGGAGCAGTCATATGCTTGCTAATCTCTTGCCACCACTGATCTCTCTCTCTCAGCAACATTACATGGTGAAAATGGCACACAACATAAGTTGTGAACCGCCACTTAGTCCATATTTATTTCACACGACATAAGTTGCGCGCCGCCAAAGAAGGGTTAAGAGTTCTATGGCTTCATTACGTTTGTCGTTGAGGGATTGCTGGCTGGGGCGTTCTGAAAAACTAATGGAGTAGTGTAAGGTTGAGTCGTCTGCGTATGAATGGATTGGAATTGAGGTACAGTTGAGGAGATCATTTATAAAAATTAGAAAGAGAATAGGAGATAGGACAGAGCCCTGAGGAACACCGGAGTTTATAGGGTGAGGAAGTGAACAATGGCCGTCCACAACCGCGGCTATGGAACGGCCGGAAAGGAAATTAGAGACAAAGGCACAGATGGAGGGATAGAAACCAAAGGATGGTAGTTTAGAAATTAAAGATTTGTGCCAGACTCTATCGAAGGCTTTCGATATGTCTAGTGCAATAGAAAAAGTCTCACCGAATTCCCGAAAGGAGGATGACCAAGAGTTAGTAAGATATGAAAGAAGATCACCAGTAGAGCGACCCTTAAGGAAGGCATACTGGCGATCTGAGAGCAGATTATGAGAAGAGAAATGCTTAAGAAATTGGAAGCAAGAATAGTTTCAAAAACTTTAGAAAGACAAGAGATGAGAGCAATTGGACGATAGTTGGAGGGTTGAGAGCGGTCACCCTTCTTTGGGACAGGTTGAATGTGAGCAAATTTCCAGCATGAAGGGAAGACGTTAGAGGATAGACAGAGACGAAAGAGTTTGCCTAGGCAGGGAGTAAGCACGGAAGCACAGTTTTTGAGAGCAACAGGAGGAACACCGTCCGGACCGTACGCCTTATTAGTAATAAGCCCAGAGAGGGTAGAAAGTACATCTTTAGAAGAGATTAAGATATTAGGCATAACTAAGAGAGAGGAGGGTGGAGAGGGAGGAATAGCACCGGAATCATCCAAGGTGGAGTTTCTAGCAAAAGTTTGAGCGAAGAGTTTAGCTTTGTCGGAGGAAGAAGTGATGGTTGTGCCATCAGAGTGGAAAAGGGGAGGGAAAGACGTGGAAGAGAAATTGTTGGAGAGGTTTTTGGCTATGTACCAGAGAGCTTGGGAAGAGCTAGAGCTGGATAGTTCAGTGCATTTATTATTGATGAAAGAGTGTTTGGCAAGTCGAAGAACAGATTTGGCTTGATTCCGGGCAGAAACATAGGAAGAATGAGAGTCTTGAGTTTTAAGGCGTCGGTACCGTTTGAATGCTTCCTCCTTATTGTGGACAGCAGTAGAACAGGCGTGAGTAAACCAAGATTTTTTAGCATTAGTCTGAGAGAAAGAGAATGGAATGTATGCTTCCATGCCCGATAGGATTACATCGGTAATGCGTTCAGCACTCTCCGAGGGAAGCAGAAATCATTCCATGGGAAATCAAATAAGTACTGCCGGAGAGCCTCCCAGTCGGCAGCGCCGAAGTGCCACAAGCGCCGCCGGCTAGGAGGATCGGGTGGCCATACTGGAGAGATAGGACTGGTGACAGAGATAAGATTATGGTCGGAAGAGCCCAAAGGAGAGAACAAATCAACAGTATAAGAAGAAGGGTTAGAAGTTAGAGACAAGTCAAGAATGTTTGGCCGATCTTCGATGCGATCCGGGATACGGGTGGGTTGCTGAACTAACTGCTCTAGGTCATTTAGGATAGAAAAGACGTAGGCTTGTTCACCAGCTGGGTCAGTAGTGTGAGAGGAGAGCCATTGGCGGTGGTGAACATTGAAATCTCCTAAGATGGAGATTTCTAAGAAAGGAGAAATGGATAGAATGTGTTCCACTGTAGAGTTTAAATAGTCAAAGAATTTGAGAAAGTTGGTAGAGTTAAGGGAAAGATAGACAGCACAGAAATATTTAGTTAGAGAATGACAGGAAAGTTTGAGCTATAAAGTTGAGAATTCAGAGGAGTCGAAATCGGGAACACGAGAGCAAGTGAGTTTGTTGTGCACATATGCACAACATCCGCCTTTGGCTTTGAAACTAGGATAGAGAAAGTAGGAGGATACAGAGAAGGGGCTGCTGGACGTTGCTACAGACACTTGAGTTTCGGTGAGGAAGAGAAGATCAGGTTTGTAGGAGGAGAGATGGTGTTCAACAGAGTGTAAGTTAGAGGAAGTCCACGAATGTTGCAGAAATCAATAGAAAGAGTAACTGGCCGAGGTCCAGGTAATTTTGTGGGGTCGTCAGGGGAAGGTCGGTCATGTGTGGGGGCATTTATGCCCCCCCCCCCCCCCTGGGGACTCCGAGGCTGGGCTATAATTAAAAAAAAAATAAAAAAATTGATGTGGAGGAATGAAATGTGGTGTGCATGTTTAGTGTACTGAAGTGGATAGGAAGAGAAGGTGTTTGTGAGAGCTAGCTGGATTGCTCTCAGTGTAAATGAGGCACAAAGAAAATCAGTAAGAGAGGCCAAGCAAATGAAACAGGAGTTCCAGCGACTCTTTATCACATGCCTATATCCTCACCTGGGTCTAGCCCTGATCGATTGGTGCCTACAATCTCCCCACTATGATATGTTTTGTCTATAGTAAACTGAAAAATGCGCGCAAGCGCGCACGCACACAAATAGAGCGATGACATTTTCAGCAAGTCTTACTATTACCATGTACACATACATAGCAAAAGGCCAGAGATTGATCTTTTATAGAGGGTGGAATAAGACTCTGAGGTCTAGGGTCCCCTTAAGGGGAGATGGTTGTTTTTTTCTGGTTCTCCTTCTCCATGCTTACCCCCAGGCCGTGTAATGGTTAAAGTGTTTACAAATCTATGTATGATAACCTAGGTTCGAATCCCGGTGGATCACATATATTCTTTCTTTAACGGTACTATGGATATGCTGGGTCGACTCGGGTATCAGGTGAGTCACATGCGTATGGAGGATCAAGTTACTGGGAAGTCACACGAGTCTTGAGGATATAGATAAATACTTGGTTCACTCTCAGGAAGATTATATATTTGCATTCATTGTACGATAGGAAACTGAATAACGTAAATGTACGTGGGGAATAGCATAGAATAGGGTGGTCAGTATGGAAGTGAAGAAGTCCTTGCATGACAGTGTGGTAATCCCGACACTGACTTACGGAAGTGAAGCATGGACGTTGGTTGAGAGACTCAGACCAAGAGTGAGAGCAGTGGAAATGAATTACTTAAGGAGTGCGTGCGAAGTTACATGGAGGGATAGACAGACTAATGAGGAAGTAAGAAGGAGGTGTGGTGTGGAGGTAGATGTGCTGGAAAGTGTGAAAAGGAACAACTTGAGATGGTTCGGCCAAATGGAACGTATGGAAAGCGAGAGAATGTCTAAGAGGGTTTACGAGAGCGAGGTGGAGGGACAGAGAGGGAGAGGTAGACCGAATGAGAGGTGGAAGGATGGAGTGAGGAAGTACATGAACGAAGGCGGTGCTGGTTGGGGGGAGGGGTGTCGACTGACTGGGGACAGAGGTGCATGGGGGCGGTTCGTTCGTGGCCACTTCTTCGGGGATCACGGCATCAGGCAATAGATAGATAGATATATAGCATACAATAAGGCGTCGTAATGGCTCGCAAACGGTCTCTATTTCTATAACTCGTGGGGCGGCGAAGAATAAGTTCAATCCGGGCGATTTGTTAATGGTGTTATATCGCTTTAATCAGAATCACTTTCGGGTCATCTGGGGGTTATTTTCAACCACAGGAATTATATATGCACACCGGCACTATAATCAATAGGACAGGACAGGCATAGAACACTTTGACATGGAAAGCATATACAGTATATGGATATCACATTGGTAAACACTATAATGGCCCTTAGGGTTACTCACGGGTAGAGTGACTTTATGTAATCAGGAACTGTACCAAGCGGGGTGATAAATATATAACGAACATGAATTACATATGATCAAGATAGAATCTTAGCATAGAACGTTAAGGAGATTATTGAACATATAAATTCCGAACAGGGAAATAGAGGGAATGTGTATTGTTCATATTTAAATAAGAAAGTACAGAGAACAATAGGGTATGAAGCAAGTGCTTTATTAATTAATTAAATGAATACCACTCTTGCCTGGAGTACGGGGTACGTCAGCAGAACCCTTTTGTGTAATCTGTGTCTCGGTTGGTCCTAGGGGCTTGGTGGGCGTGGTGAAGGGCGTCCCTGCTAGGTGAGGGCACGCTGGTCAGTTCAAGGGTGAATATCTGCTGCTGGTGCAGGTCACAGGGCTCTGGTCCTAACATACTACCCTTCTACAGTTAGTTGGAACTAAACTGGCCATATTTGGTACTGGTCTACCGCCTGTGTTAGAACTCATGATCCCGCAAGTCGAAGCCTTACTAGGTAGGAACTCATGAAGGGAGGTGCAGTAGTAGAGGGAGGCGGCAGGGGTTAGAACTCCGAGCCTAGTAGTGAGGTTAGAACTCTCAGGTTTGGTCGTAAAGAGAGCGCGTCTTAGACCAGATGGCTGGAGTAAAATAGGAAAGAAGAGTAATTGGACAGAGGAAGAACAAGCTGAGAAATGAGAGCGTGTCTGGGTTTCCTCGCCCTATTTAAAAGGGGGGCGTGTGACCTGAGGCTCCGGGGCGGCTTGGGTTTTGCCAGGGTCTCTTTTCATATCATATGCCTGGGGTGGTGTAGCCTTTTTAAGACAAAGGCTGCTACGTCGTAGTTTGTTGTGGTGTGTCGTCGGTTTCTCAGAAGCGATTTTCATCTCGTCTGTTTGGTGGGCCAACCGTAAAGAACGAACATTCTCGAACACTGGCCGCGGCATCGCCATTGTGTGTAATTTATAAAGAAAATAATAAATAATGAAACAAATTAACAAATTAGTACAAATCTGTGCATTAAGGTGGTATCAGCTTTACTGTGGCCTTCCCTGAGATATTTACCGTGGAGGAAGGAAGAACAAGGACCCACTATTCCTTATTCAACACCATCGACTGTAAGGGGTGGGTGGTGTTATATGTATATATATATTTGTTTTTGTTCTATGTGAGTGAGGGAGACAAAAGGCAGAACTGCCTGTAGTGAGTGCGTATCCCAGAGTTGCATGAGTGACAGGGCCAAAATCAAGGGACGTTCGAGCCAAAATGCCCGGACACATCGAGTTTGAAGCAATTTAAAAAATAGGAAGAGGGAAAGATTCTGGGAGAGAGTTCCTGAGCTCAGCTGTTAAATAGAAGAAAGACAGAGTAATGTTTCATTCTTGGGTCGGAGAGTTGCACAGAGAGTATGGGTGGGATTGTATTGCAAGACGGGTACCACGTACCATACGTAGAGGAGGTGGTATACACTGGGAGAGCTCTGAGGAACACTGATTATTGTAGTATATTGTACATATATATATATATATATATATATATATATATACATACAGTATATATATATATATATATATATATATATATATATATATATATATATATATATATATATATATATTATATGCAAGAAATTCACAGCAGCATGTGACCCAAAACAATTAGTTTTCTTCCTTCTCTGTGCATATTCTGCATATACAGTATATAATTGTTTTAGTTTCTTCTCTCGACCTCCATTATGCTTAATGAATTATCCTCAAGATCCCCTTTCGAAATATATTAGTACATTTTTGGGTAGAAAAATGTTATGGCCAAAAGCCGGTTCATCCAATATTACAGGCTACATATCGCTCTCCAGGAAAAGCCGGTTCATCCAATATTACAGGCTACATATCGCTCTCCAGGAAAAGCCGGTTCATCCAATATTACAGGCTACATATCGCTCTCCAGGAAAAGCCGGTTCATCCAATATTACAGGCTACATATCGCTCTCCAGGAAAAGCCGGTTCATCCAATATGACAGGCTACATATCGCTCTCCAGGAAAAGCCGGTTCATCCAATATGACAGGCTACATATCGCTCTCCAGGAAAAGCCGGTTCATCCAATATGACAGGCTACATATCGCTCTCCAGGAAAAGCCGGTTCATCCAATATGACAGGCTACATATCGCTCTCCAGGAAAAGCCGGTTCATCCAATATGACAGGCTACATATCGCTCTCCAGGAAAAGCCGGTTCATCCAATATGACAGGCTACATATCGCTCTCCAGGAAAAGCCGGTTCATCCAATATTACAGGCTACATATCGCTCTCCAGGAAAAGCCGGTTCATCCAATATGACAGGCTACATATCGCTCTCCAGGAAAAGCCGGTTCATCCAATATGACAGGCTACATATCGCTCTCCAGGAAAAGCCGGTTCATCCAATATTACAGGCTACATATCGCTCTCCAGGAAAAGCCGGTTCATCCAATATGACAGGCTACATATCGCTCTCCAGGAAAAGCCGGTTCATCCAATATTACAGGCTACATATCGCTCTCCAGGAAAAGCCGGTTCATCCAATATGACAGGCTACATATCGCTCTCCAGGAAAAGCCGGTTCATCCAATATGACAGGCTACATATCGCTCTCCAGGAAAAGCCGGTTCATCCAATATTACAGGCTACATATCGCTCTCCAGGAAAAGCCGGTTCATCCAATATGACAGGCTACATATCGCTCTCCAGGAAAAGCCGGTTCATCCAATATGACAGGCTACATATCGCTCTCCAGGAAAAGCCGGTTCATCCAATATGACAGGCTACATATCGCTCTCCAGGAAAAGATCGACAAGGAAATGGCACAAAAGGTCTTGATAATGATGAAGAAATGGGACAAAAGGTCTTGATAATGATGAAGAAATGGGACAAAAGGTCTTACAATCGAAAGCCTAATTGGGCAAACGTCTTAAATTATAAAAAAAGACGAAGCAAAGCATGAGGTAGACGGGTGTCCAGATAAAAACATCCCACTTAAGAAGTACGTATATTATTCAGAGGGTTTATTATGATCGCATACACTCCTTTGAATCCTAGAGGTAGGTTATAAGGTAGAGAAAATTGTCTAATGGTAACCAGAATACGATGAAAATAACGTCATCGTGCTCAAGGGGTTAAGGGATAGAAGTTCGGAATTTTATTTCAAAAGTTCGATGGCTTCAAATGTATCGTAAAATTGTGAGTGCGACTGAACAACAAAGTTAACCTCTTCTGTACCGGCGACGTATTTTCTGCTTTGTTCTAGCTATATTTAGATGATATTGTGAAGCTTAAAAAGAATCTGTGGTAGTAAAGAGAGTTACGTGACATAGGTCGAAACCTGTTATTTTGCTCTGAATACAATTGTCTAATAGTTGGTAGAATATAATGAATAGGATGTCACCGTTACTGAAGGGGTTAAAATACCTGAACAAGGGATGTGTCATATGCAAATTATATAACAAAAACATAATAACAACTTTCGACATTGACATGTTTACCTCGTGTAGTGTATAACATATTGTATAAGCAATGTATTCAATTATATATATGTCATGGCAATATATATTTTGAATTGAATTGTACGCAACTTCTAAAATTCTGCCGCGTCTACAAACGGAATGGATCGGGTGTTGTTGACAATTCTCACACAGCAAAACACTTCTACCTGACAGCACTTTACATCAACTGGTCTGTTTGTGTTGGTATAATCGAAAATAACCTGTGCTGGGATAAATAGGCTCCCAATAACAGAGAGAGGGGAAGAGGTGAGAGGGGTCACTGATATATGAGAGAGAGAGAGAGAGAAGAGAGAGAGAGAGAGAGAGAGAGAGAGAGAGAGAGAGAGAGAGAGAGAGAGAGAGAGAGAGAGAGATTTGTATAAGGTAAGGTTAAGATAGGCAACATGAACAGGTTGGATCGATTATATCTTAGTGGTATTTTTTCCTAAGCAATGCAAGAAATTTTCTTAATGGCATCTGTTTTATCATATACGTTAATATGTATTTGTACTATTTATTAGAACTGTACTAATTATTATTGATATAAATAACATTCAAGCCAAAGTTTTAAGTTAACGATAATCATTGCATATCCCCCAAGCCTGAAGGTATAATGAAAGTATCAATAATTAACTACACAAAAGGGGGAAAACTAAATATATATATATACTGTATATTATATATATATATATATATATATATATATATATATATATATATATATGTTTACCCAAAGACCCCTCTGCGAGATACATTTGTACATTTTTCGGTAGAACAATGGCCTGGCCGAAGGCCGGTTCCTCCTAAAATTACAGGAAAAATATCGAAACCTACATGGCAGGAAAGGTCTTGATATTGACAAAGAAAGGGGGCGAAAGGTCTAAAAATCGCTAAGTTAATGGGCCGAGTATCTTAAGATCCATGTTTTATTAATTTCACCCGAACACCAACCACCTTCAATGAAATTAACTAAGACTCCTCCAGTTAGCCTGAACCCATCATAAATACCTGCTAATTTATAGTATTTCACTTTAGTTTCCAGCCAAGACCTCCACGAAACTTAAAATATACGCCCATCACCCGCCACCGAGATCAAATTGTATATTTTTTGGTAGAAACATTTTCCAGTTCTTCCTAAATACATTGACGATTTTATCCAGCTTTTAAGAATGACGTCTATCAATTATAAGTTTACGGGCTATCTCATATAATCTTTTTAACTACCACATATCTTTCCTAAGCTTCAGAAAATCGTCTAAATGTAGCTGAAATCCAATACAAGATCCGTCGCCGGTACAGAAAGGGTGAAAATCAATACTCGTTTTACCTATTGTTCTTGGAAGGCGGTATTAAGGGGAGATGGTTGGGTTTTCTGGCGCCCCTTCTACCTCATGTTTAGCCCAGTTAGCTTTCAAATTATATGACGTTCGGCCCATTAGTTTGGCGAATTTTAGAATGTTCGCCCAATTTCTTTGTCATTATTAAGACCTTTCGTGCCGTTTAGATGCCTATGTTTTCCTGGCAAGCGAAATCAAGCCTGTAATATAGGAGCTGGCCTTCGGCCGGAACATTTTTCTACCGAAAATTGTACAAAGTTATCTAGAAGGGGGATCTTGGGATGTTTTTTAAAGCTAGATGGAGGTCTATGGAGGAAACTAAAAAATATGAACATTATACAGTATGTAGATAAACAAATCGACTACTAAATAAACCCTCCCCTAATACAAATATAAGTTTTTGGATCACCTTAACAACCATATGTGCCTTATTATAAACTACTTATCACGTGACCCAAACACACAAACCACAACTGTGAAGACGCCTATTGTCCAACCTACCACTACTACACCACACTACACTACACTACACTACACCACACTACCACACCACACTACACTACACTATACCACACCACACTACACCACACCACACCACACTACACCACACTACACTACACCACACTACCCCACCACACTACACTACACTATACCACACCACACTACACCACACTACACTACACTACACTACACTACACCACACTACCCCACCACACTACACTACACTATACCACACCACACTACACCACACCACACCACACTACACTACACTACACCACACTACACTACACTACACTACACCACACCACACTACACACTACACTACACTACACTACACCACACTACACTACACTACACCACACCACACTACACACTACACTACACTACACCACACTACACTACACTACACCACACTACACTACACTACACTACACCACCACACTACACTACACTACACTACACCACACCACACTACACTACACCACACTGCACTACACCACATACAATACACTACATCACACTACACTACACCACCACACTACACTACACTACACTACACCACACCACACTACACCACACTACACTACACTACACCACACTACACTACACTACACCACACTACACTACACTACACTACACTACACTACACCACACTACACTACACTACACTACACTACACCACACTACACTACACTACACCACACTACACTACACTACACTACACTACACTACACTACACTACACTACACTACACCACACCACACTACACCACACCACACTACACTACACTACACCACACCACACTACACTACACTACACTACACTACACTACACTACACTACACTACACTACACTACACTACACCACACTACACTACACTACACTACACTACACCACACCACACTACACTACACTACACCACACAACACTACATCACACTATACCACACTGCACTACACCACACCACACTACACAACATCACACTAAACTACACTACACTACACTACACCACTACACACTACACACCACCACACTACACTACACCATACCACACACCACACTACACTACACTACACTACACCACACTACACTACACTACACTACACTACACTACACTACACCACACCACACTACACTACACTACACTACACCACACTACACTACACCACACCACACTACACTACACCACACTACACTACACTACACTACACTACACTACACCACACCACACTACACTACACTACACCACACTACACTACACCACACTACACTACACTACACCACACTACACCACACTACACTACACTACACTACACTACACTACACCACACCACACTACACTACACTACACTACACTACACTACACTACACCACACCACACTACACCACACCACACTACACCACACCACACTACACCACACCACACCACACTACACTACACTACACCACCACTACACTACACTACACTACACTACACTACACCACACTACACTACACTACACTACACTACACCACACCACACTACACTACACTACACTACACTATACTACACTACACCACACCACACCACACTACACCACACCACACTACACCACACCACACTACACCACACCACACTACACTACACCACACTACACTACACTACTCTACACTACACTACACAACACACCACACCACACTCCACCACACCACACTACACTACGCCACACTACACTACACTACACTACACTACACTACACTACACCACACCACACCACACCACACTCCACCACACCACACTACACTACACCACACCACACTACACTACACTACACTAAACTACACTACACTACACCACACTACACCACACTACACTACACTACACCACACCACACTACACTACACCACACCACACTACACAAAACTACACTACACTACACTACACCACACCACACTACACTACACTACACTACACTACACTACACCACACTACACCACACTACACTACACTACACCACACTACACTACACCACACTACACTACACTACACCACACCACACTACACTACACCACACTACACTACACTACACCACACTACACTACACTACACCACACTACACTACACTACACTACACCACACTACACTACACTACACCACACTACACTACACTACACTACACCACACTACACTACACCACACTACACTACACCACACCACACTACACTACACTACACTACACCACACTACACTACACCACACTACACTACACCACACTACACTACACTACACTACACCACACCACACTACACTACACTACACCACACTACACTACACCACACCACACTACACTACACCACACTACACTACACCACACTACACTACACCACACTACACTACACCACACTACACTACACCACACTACACTACACTACACTACACCACACTACACTACACTACACTACACCACACTACACTACACCACACTACACTACACTACACCACACTACACTACACTACACTACACTACACTACACCACACTACACTACACTACACTACACTACACCACACTACACTACACTACACTACACCACACTACACTACACCACACCACACCACACCACACTACACTACACTACACCACACTACACTACACCACACCACACCACACTACACTACACTACACCACACCACACTACACTACACTACACTACACCACACCACACTACACTACACTACACTCCACTACACTACACTACCCCACACCACACCACACTACACCACATCACACTACACTACACTAAACCACACAACACTACACTACACTACACCACACAACACTACACTACACCACACTACACTACACTACACTACACTACACTACACTACACTACACCACACCACACTACACTACACTACACTACACTACACTACACTACACTACACTACACCACACCACTCCACACTACACCACACCACTCCACACTACACTACACTACACCACCCTACACTACACCACACCACACTACACTACACTACACAACACTATACTACACTACACTACACTACACCACCCTACACTACACTACACTACACTACACTACACTACACTACACCACCCTACACTACACTACACTACACCACCCTACACTACACTACACCTCACTACACTACACTATACCACACCACACCACACAACACTACACTACACCAACCTACACTACACTATACCACACTACACCACACTACACTACACTACACTACACCACACTACACTACACCACCCTACACTACACTACACTATACCACACCACACTACACTACACTACACTACACCACACCACACTACACTACACTACACAACACTACACTACACTACACTACACCAACCTACACTACACTATACCACACTACACTACACCACACCACACTACACCACACCACACTACACTACACCACCCTACACTACACTACACTACACCACCCTACACTACACTACCCTACACTACACTACATTACACCACACTACACTACACCACACCACACTACACTACACCACACTACACTACACTACACTACACTACACTACACTACACTACACTACACTACACTACACTACACTACACTTGTGACGTTAACCACTCCGTTAGAACCGCATGGCTTGTCCTACAGTGACCCGCTAGGATCGCCAGGGCAGTGGTGTCATGGGCAGTCCAGAAAGGCTCTTTGTTTTCGCCCATGTCAAGGCTTTATATATTTAATTGTAAAGTATATGTTTTATCCTTAACTAGTAATGATAAGATCAGAGAGAGAGAGAGAGAGTAGAACAGAGTGAGAGGGAGTGCGTAGTGTTTTTGCCCCGCTCGATGACGTCACAGCTGACTGGCCTCGTGGGGATTGGTTGAGGGAGTTCTTTACCATGCTTGGTGACGTAATGTTTTGCTAGCTACTTTGGTAGTGGCTAGAGGACTTGTAACCGCTTTTTTCCCACGCAGCTCGAGCTGGTGCGAGTATATATACAGTTCCTCGCCACTCTCTCCCTCAGATCTGGTTTCTAGAACGCACCCATCTTTTTCCTTTGCTACCTGTCACCTGCTCTGTACCTGAGAATCTTTTCCTCTGCCTATCTCTCTCATTTTCCATATCTTTCACCACCTTTTATTAACATTATATCCCCTCTGGTTAACTCTGCAAAATCAGCTTCATGCTGGCCAGTTGTATTGTGCGTTAAGGTCTGATATAACCCATGTATGTTAGTTGTTAAGATAAGTGGATCACGAAGCATTGGTTGGCATTTATATTGTTTAAGTACTGCATCCTTTAATTACTAGTGTTCTGCTGGATTAGATAATGCTAGACTAGGAGTCTGATATTATAAGGTATTGTTTCCTATGAGTGCTGGCTTTAGTTAAAAGCTGCACGACATACCTGAGAACTGGAGTTGATTGAGTAAATTCTAGTCTGTGTGCCATTGAGAATAGAGCATGCACGAATGAGGGTTTTTTGCCTATACCATTCTGCACTGTTCTAGTCTCGATTGTTTGTCTTTGAGGTACGCCAGGAGAACGCTTAATACTTCGGTATTAAGGTTTCTCAAAAGAGCTACCCTTCATTATAACGTAATATTTGACGCACAGACTTGAGATTTGCACTAGGCTATGCGGCATGCCATGCGCACCAGTATCTCGTATCATTGACTCTAGCTAGACTTTATCAATCATAGTAGACATTAAGTATATTAACCTAATTACTCTTTTTATGCATACCCGTTTATGATTACACAAGCATTTCGCAGCCTAGTTTTGATGTATTGAGACACAAACGACTTAGGCTCTTTTTGTTGATAGGAATACTGCATTGTCGTGGCGATTATTATTATTGTTGTTGTGTTTAGGATATTCTTGGCTCCGACGGCATTATATATATTCTGCCTTTTTGTGTGCATAGCCTGCACGAGCATTGTTCCGCTGCCTGCCTTTTTGGGTTCCATTTCCGATACGAGCATCTTTATAGCATCTAACATTTAAAGAAGATTCCTTGTTAGTGTTGAAGGACTTTAGTGCACTTTCTTTCATGCAGGAGTGCCTGACATTTATTAATTAAAGTAACGTAAGCTGAACTTCTCTTACCACCTTACTTTGCATACCATAACCAAGCACCTTCGGTTATAGGTAGTAATAGGCTGTTTTCACATAACATTAACCCTAGAGTAGACGCACATTTATTGAGAGTTTGATAGCCTATTATTGCATATAGAACTCTGTAGAGTATTTGTGTTCTTTGTTCACTGGGAATATACATCAGAGGTTGGAGCTAGCGCTTTCCGTTGTAGCATTTATGCCATTACTAGTCCAATGAATAAGAGCCCTAATATATTTGAACCCCAGTCGTAACAAATGGCGACCTTACCTAGGATTTGGTGAACCTACATTTATTAGCAGGGAACATTTGTTGTTTTGGAGAATATTTTGCGGGGATCAGCAAGAAGATTTTTTTTTGCAACATAGTATAGCCCTTGAGTATTTCCGAGAATTTGTGTGTGTATATTGAGGTATAAGAGTTTGGGGTACTTCTTTTCTGAATATTGTGGTGAGAAATTTTTGAGAGCATCATGTCTTATACCGGATCAGAGGAGAATGGAGACACAGTACGTAATGTCGAAACTGAGGAACAGCAGCATGATGAAAGGGTTAATCGGGTGAACTGTGAGGAGGATGCTAGGATATTTTTGCAATGGCCTGTTACTGCCGAGCAGTTGGAGGGTATGGATCGGTACGGTCTTCAATGCCTGGCCACAGCTATCGGTCATGCGGTTACTAGCAGCATGACCAAGGATAACTTGATAACGTGTGTACTGGGCAGGGTGACTGGTGAGCGAGATGGGTTGAGTGCTCAGAGCCCTTCGGCCATGCTTCCCCTACACTCGACTCCCAGCCATTCCAGTAGTTTGCCTACCCCGGGTATGCTTCCACAGGTGGGTGGTGACTGGCGGGGTGGGTTGCCCCTGGGGGGACCACCGGTAATTTCAAACATTGTAGCACCTTCACCTCCTCAAGGGTTAACTCCAGAATTATTGCTTCAGCTCGAATTAGCTAAGATCCAGCATCAAATAGAATTAGCCAAGATAGAAGAGAGAAAAACTATCAGTCATGAGCACATAGAGCTAGCAAAAATCCAAGCTGAGTCGACTAAGTACTGTGCCGACAGGGACGTAGAGAAGTCGCGAGTAGAGACAACGGGACAGCGACTTGGGGCTGGTAACCGTGCTCATGATCAATCTCTCTCGCACTTATTGAAACTGGTTCCGGTGTTTGATGAGAGTGGTGTAACAGAATTTTTCACACGCTTTGAGAAGAAGTGCCAGGAACACCAGTGGCCAGAGAATAAATGGGCAGCACTTGTATCCTCTAGATTAATAGGCAAGGGTCTTAAAGCCTACGATGCATTACCTTTGGAGTTATGTATTGTGTACGAGGATCTTAAGGAGGCTGTCCTGAGGGCTTACGAACTGCAGCCAGAAATGTACCGTTTGAAGTTCCGGGGTGTAACCAAGGGAAGAGATAGCACCTTTTTGGAATACGCCCGGGACTTGTCCGATGCTATGGGGAACTGGCTCCGATCTGAGAAGGTCACAACATATGATGAAATTAAGCAGTTAATGATGTTGGAGCAGTTCTTTAAGAGCACGGGCGGTGATCTAACTTTGAACTTGAAGGAGAAAAACCCAAGAACTCTAGTCGAAGCAGCAGAAATGGCTGATCGACGGCTGTCGTTGATTCGGGGTTGCGGGTCCTCGCAGAAGTACGATGTAAGTGCTAAGGACCGTTATCCTCCCCCTCCCCGTAACAATGACACATTTAAACAGAAGAGCCATGAAACTAAAACTGAATCCAAACCTTACACCACACCATATGTGAAAAGTCAGGGGCCTTTTACATCACAGTATAAGCCGAAACCGAAATTTATGTGTTTTAGTTGCCACCAGGAGGGTCATAAGGCAAATGAGTGCCCTAGTCGACCTCCTCCGGCAGCCGTGTCTTTTGCTCACGGCATTGGAGTGTTCAAGAGGACATCAGAGTTTGTTAGAGGCATTTCTTCCGAGGTAAATACACTGCCAGTGCAGAAGGATCCGGAAGGCTTATTCCCTGTCCGT
The DNA here is from genome assembly GCA_032716605.1 of Paralithodes platypus. Classification (NCBI taxonomy): domain Eukaryota; kingdom Metazoa; phylum Arthropoda; class Malacostraca; order Decapoda; family Lithodidae; genus Paralithodes; species Paralithodes platypus. The sequence continues at coordinate 10,362,194 of CM064547.1, read as the reverse complement.
GATGCCTTTAGTGACCACAGGGGACTCGGTTGTGTGGAGTGGGGGGGTGGAAGACATGAGGTGAGAATTTTGCGTGACACTGGGGCATCGCAAACACTGTTGAGAAATTTCACTGGTAAACCTGTCAATACGGCGCGGGTGGTTGTGGTTCAGGGAGTTAATGCGACAAGGTCATACCCGCTTGTAAGAATGAAGGTGGAAGTTGATGGTGTGACTCGTGACCTGGATGTAGGAATTGTGGAGAAGTTACCTGTTGGGGGCGTCGACCTCCTTCTTGGCAACGACTTTGCGGGGCCTACTTCTGAGGCTCCACCCTTAGTCGTTGTCGAGAAGCCGGCCGACGTGAGTAGGGAGGAGCAGGAGTGGGTTGAGATGTGTCCGGTGCAGCCTATGGCGTGTGTTGTCACCGGAGATTCTGCATCCAGGGAGTCACATTCTGGTCAACAATCTTTAGATCAGCGGAGGAAGGGTACCGAGAAGGGGTTGAAAGTTGATGCGGTTGAGAGTTTAGTGTCAACGGACCTCCTCGGGGACTCATTATTAGGACTACATTTCGAGTCTGGAGAGGACCCAGTAACTGTTCCTGAAGGGGCAGAGGATGGGCTTAAAAAGAGGAAAGACTGAAGGAGGGCAGTGATGCACAGTCGGGAGATGTAGCAACAAGGTACCCTGACGCGTACCCTATGAGAAATGGGTCGGCGAAAACGGTGGTCCGAAGCTTGCTAGTGTATTTTTCCCGGTATGGTTACCCGCAGGGGATTCAGTCAGTCCGGGGACCCAACTTCACTTCTAGCCTCTTTGTACAAGCAATGCCGCAGCATGGGATTGTTGGGGTTGTGTCATCTGCATATCATCCGGAGAGCCAGGGTGTGTTAGAGCGATGGCACTCAGCCTTGAAATCTGTGCTTCGTTGTTGTTGCTTTGAGAGTGGGAGGGATTGGGATCTTGGCATGCCATGTGTTTTGTTTGCTGTGTGGGAGGTACCTGGGGAGAGTTTGGGATTCAGCCCTAATGAGCTCGTCTTTGGACACCGTGTCAGAGGGCCTCTCCATATGGTTGAAGAAGTATGGGAGGGCGCAGAAAAACCTTGTTCTATGCTCAAGTGTGTCCTCAACAGTCGAGAACGGATGTTGCGCAGTCTGGAGTTGGCTGGCCGTAATTTGACTAGCTCTCAGGCCCTCAGGAAGGACAGGTACGACCTCAAGGTTGAACTCAGGGAGTTTCACGTGGGTCAGGAGGTGTTGATTCTACTGCTCCTTGTATTCACCCCTTATCCGCGAAGTACGCTGATCCTCATAGGGTGGTGGAGGAGCTATCAGACCTGGATTACTTGGTAGCCACTCCAGACAGGCGGAAGCACAATCAGTTATGTCATGTTAATCCCATGAAGGAGTATGGGAGGCACCCCCCTGAGCCTCTCACTGTGCCTGTGATGACGTTTAGCAGTCAAGGTGGAGAAGGAGAACGGGACAGTCAAGCTCAGGTGGAGGATAACTGGAAGGATAAGAAGTTCAAATGGGCGCCTGAGTGTGAGAAGGTGTTTAGAGAAGTAAAACACCTGTTGTGCACTCACCCGATCCTCAGGGCCCCTGACTTTAGCCTACCTTTCCAACTAGCAACGGAGGCTAGTGGTGTGGGGGCTGGTGCCGTCCTTTTGGAAAAGGACGATGATGGGCTGGAGCATCCTGTTAGTTTCTACTCGAAGAAGTTCAATTCAGCCCAAAAGAACTACTCTGTTGTCGAGAAAGAGCTGCTGGCAATTGTACTTGCACTGAGGCATTTCGAGGTCTATGTTCCAGCCTATGGTCCAGTCGTTGTAATTTACACAGATCATCACCCTCTCAAGTTTTTGAACCATTTTCACAATCGGAATATGAGGCTGACCAGGTGGTCGCTAATGTTACAGGAATATAACCTGGACATACGCCATATTGCCGGTTGTGACAACGTGATTGCAGATTGTCTTTCGAGGGTAGATGATCCTGGGTAGATTGACACACGGGTAGCCTCCTGCTTTAGTTTGAATAGTATTTTGCGCTTGGTGCTTGTTGGCTCGCGGTTGTAGCCCAGTATTGGGTCGTAAAGCAGGAGTTGAGCGTTTGGTATAGAAGAAAAAATTAGGCTTGCCCCTATAGTGCAGCCGAAATAAACAAATTATAAACATAAAAATCAAATAAAAACTCTTTCTTTGATAGTTGATTTTTGTTAGTATGTTATAGCAGTAATTCTGAGTTGCACTCCTCTCAGAATGCTGGGCTAGAGAAGCTCGCTCTTGAGGAGCATAACTACATGTAATTTAACCTATTGTGTTGGGGAGGGCTATAATTATGAAAAATGTTTTGTTGAAGAACTGTGCCAGATATTTTACTGCCGCTGGGTGATGGGAAGTGGAGATATAGCATGGGTTCTAACCATCAGATTTTTGTGAGCCTTGGGGCCTCTGAGAAAAATCTTGGGGGGGGGTGTGACGTTAACCACTCCGTTAGAACCGCATGGCTTGTCCTACAGTGACCCGCTAGGATCGCCAGGGCAGTGGATGGGGCTACAGTTTGTGTATTAGAGTGTGCTTTATTTCATATGAAAGCTTGTGTCATGGGCAGTCCAGAAAGGCTCTTTGTTTTCGCCCATGTCAAGGCTTTATATATTTAATTGTAAAGTATATGTTTTATCCTTAACTAGTAATGATAAGATCAGAGAGAGAGAGAGAGAGTAGAACAGAGTGAGAGGGGGCGCGTAGTGTTTTTGCCCCGCTCGATGACGTCACAGCTGACTGGCCTCGTGGGGATTGGTTGAAGGAGTTCTTTACCATGCTTGGTGACGTAATGTTTTGCTAGCTACTTTGGTAGTGGCTAGAGGACTTGTAACCGCTTTTTTCCCAGGCGGCTCGAGCTGGTGCGAGTATATATACAGTTCCTCGCCACTCTCTCCCTCAGATCTGGTTTCTAGAACGCACCCATCTTTTTCCTTTGCTACCTGTCACCTGCTCTGTACCGGAGAATCTTTTCCTCTGCCTATCTCTCTCATTTTCCATATCTTTCACCACCTTTTATTAACATTATATCCCCTCTGGTTAACTCTGCAAAATCAGCTTCATGCTGGCCAGTTGTATTGTGCGTTAAGGTCTGATGTAACCCATGTATGTTAGTTGTTAAGATAAGTGGATCACGAAGCATTGGTTGGCATTTATATTGTTTAAGTACTGCATCCTTTAATTATTAGTGTTCTGCTGGATTAGATAATGCTAGACTAGGAGTCTGATATTATAAGGTATTGTTTCCTATGAGTGCTGGCTTTAGTTAAAATCTGCACGACATACCTGAGAACTGGAGTTGATTGAGTAAATTCTAGTCTGTGTGCCATTGAGAATAGAGCATGCACGAATGAGGGTTTTTTGCCTATACCATTCTGCACTGTTCTAGTCTCGATTGTTTGTCTTTGAGGTACGCCAGGAGAACGCTTAATACTTCGGTATTAAGGTTTCTCAAGAGAGCTACCCTTCATTATAACGTAATATTTGACGCACAGACTTGAGATTTGCACTAGGCTATGCGGCATGCCATGCGCACCAGTATCTCGTATCATTGACTCTAGCTAGACTTTATCAATCATAGTAGACATTAAGTATATTAACCTAATTACTCTTTTTATGCATACCCGTTTATGATTACACAAGCATTTCGCAGCCTAGTTTGATGTATTGAGACACAAACGACTTAGGCTCTTTTTGTTGATAGGAATACTGCATTGTCGTGGCGATTATTATTATTGTTGTTGTGTTTAGGATATTCTTGGCTCCGACGGCATTATATATTCTGCCTTTTTGTGTGCATAGCCTGCACGAGCATTGTTCCGCTGCCTGCCTTTTTGGGTTCCATTTCCGATACGAGCATCTTTATAGCATCTAACATTTAAAGAAGATTCCTTGTTAGTGTTGAAGGACTTTAGTGCACTTTCTTTCATGCAGGAGTGCCTGACATTTATTAATTAAAGTAACGTAAGCTGTAACTTCTCTTACCACCTTACTTTGCATACCATAACCAAGCACCTTCGGTTATAGGTAGTAATAGGCTGTTTTCACATAACATTAACCCTAGAGTAGACGCACATTTATTGAGAGTTTGATAGCCTATTATTGCATATAGAACTCTGTAGAGTATTTGTGTTCTTTGTTCACTGGGAATATACATCAGAGGTTGGAGCTAGCGCTTTCCGTTGTAACATTTATGCCATTACTAGTCCAATGAATAAGAGCCCTGATATATTTGAACCCCAGTCGTAACACACTACACTACCCTACTCCACACACTACACTACACTACACTACACGTACACACTACACTACACTACACTACACCACACTACACTACACTACACCACACTACACTACACCACACTACACTACACTACACTACACCACACTACACTACACTACACCACACCACACTACACTACACCACACCACACTACACTACACCACACTACACTACACTACACTACACCACATTACACTACACTACACCACACTACACTACACCACACTACACTACACTACACCACACCACAACTACACTACACCACACTACACTACACCACACTACACTACACTACACTACACTACACCACACTACACTACACCACACTACACTACACCACACTACACTACACTACACTACACTACACTACACCACACCACACTACACTACACTACACCACACCACACTACACTACACTACACTACACTACACTACACTACACCACACTACACTACACCACACTACACTACACTACACTACACTACACCACACTACACCACACCACACTACACTACACCACACCACTCCACACTACAAATAATCTTTTAACTCACACGAATCTAAGAATTTTTTCTTCAATCGAGTTGTCAACTTGTGGAATGGGCTTCCCCGAGACGTTATAGACTGCAGCACCGTTGATTCATTTAAACTCCGCCTAGACAAATATCTCGCATCAAACCCGCGACTGACTGCGTTTGTAAATGAATAACTTTATTTTATCCTTCCCTCAGTTACTAACCCATATGTCCCCTACTAACTTCCTAGTCCTGCCACGGACATTAGTTCCAGGGCAGTAGTTCCCTTTCCAATGTTCCCTTACCCACTCTAAACCACTGTTTGGACACTTGATCCTCAGTGTTTTTTGAGGACAAGCAGCCTAGAAGGGTCACTAGACCTGTTGTTGCTTGATTTCCTTTGTACTCCTTTGTACTCCTTTGTACTCCTTTGTACTACACTACACTACACCACCCTACACTACACTACACCACACCACACTACACTACACTACACTACACTACACTACACTACACTACACTACACTACACTACACCACACTTCACTACACCACACTACACTACACTACACCACACTACACTCCACTACACTACACTACCCCCCACCACACTACACTACACTACACTACACTACACTACACTACCCCACACTACACTACACTACACTACACTACACTACACCACACTACACTTCACCACTACACTATACTACACTACACTACACCACACTACACCACACTACACTACACTACACTACACCACACTACACTACACTACACTACACTACACTACACCACACTACACCACACTACACTACACTACACCACACTACACTACACTACACCACACTACACTACACCACACCACACTACACTACACTACACTACACCACACTACACTACACCACACCACACTAAACTACACCACATTACACTACACCACACCACATTACACTACACCACATTACACTACACCACACCACATTACACTACACCACACCACATTACACTACACCACACCACATTACACTACACCACATTACACTACACCACACCACATTACACTACACTACATTACACTACACTACATTACACTACACTACACTACACTACACCACACTACACTACACTTCACCACACTACACTACACTACACAAGACCACACTACACTATACCACGCTACACTACACCACACTACACTACACTACACCACACTACACTACACTACACTACACCACACTAAACTACACTACACTACACTACACTGCACCACACCACACTACACCACACTGCAATAAACCACACTACACTACACTACACCACCCTACACTACACTACACTACACCACCCTACACTACACCACCCTACACTAAACTATACTACACTACACTACACTATACTACACCACACCACACTACACTACACTACAGTACACTACACTACACAACACTACACTACATTACACTACACTACACGACACCACACCACTCTACACTACACTACACCACCCTACACTACACTACACCTCTCCACACTACACTACACCACACAACACTACACTACACCACTACACACTACACTACACCACACAACACTACACTACACTACACTACACTACACCACACCACACTACACTACATTACACTACACTACACTACACTACACCACATCACTGCACACTACACTACACTACACCACCCTACGCTACACTACACCACATCACACTACACTACACTACACTACTCTACACAACACTACACTACACTACACTAGGTCCTGATGTGGCGGCGTCTACGCCGTGGGGCCACCTCCCGAGGCTTCCAACCGCGGATGGCTACCGACCCTCCACGGCCGAAGACAAAATCAACGACCAGTGGAGGAAAACCGGATGCCAGCCGCGGGGAGCAGTTTCGGGAGGCAAACCGTCACAACCATCCCCTGCCCCCTCTCTGGGGGCACGGGTCTTTGGAGCGGCTTCGGTCGCGCCGGGAATTTCCACACCTCTCACACCACACACATCACCCAGTTTTTCCTACACCGAGAAATGACTCTCCGGCTGTCATTTCTCGAAGACTTCTTCTAGCCGGAGACATTGAGAGCAACCCAGGACCCACGTACACATACATATGTCCAACTTGCTCAAAACCCATCACTTCGAGTCGCCATACTAAGGGTTCAGTTCTCTGCAATTCATGCGGGAACTTGACCCACTTCACCTGCACAACACTTGCCTCCAAGAAACACTACACAAACACCTGGACCTGTTCCTCATGCCCCTCACTCTCCCAGTCAAATCCCTCACCTAAAACCCATCCACCTCTCCTCCCCAACCCACCTAACCTTCCCATATCATCCACTCCCCCCCCCTAAAACCTGTCCACCTCTCCTCCCTAACCCACTTAACATTCCCATACCATCCACATCCTCAACTCAACACACCACACCCCATCCTAATCCATTCCAACCCCCATCTCCTGCTCCCCAATCCCCTCCCCCACCTCACCCATCCCAACCCCCAGCCCCTCCCTCACCCCATCCTCGTGCAGCAGCACCCAACATACATCGTGCACATAACATTAACATTCTTCAACTGAACATAGATGGCATCAACACAAAGAAACACGAACTCTCACACTTCATCAAACAACACAACATACACATTGCCATCTTACAAGAAACAAAACTCCGCACAACACAAAACACCCACATTTCATAATTTCACCACCATCAGACAAGACCGGGCTGTCGGCGGGGGCGGTGGACTCATCACCCTGGTACACAAAGAAATATCATACATAGTAACCAGTGTACAAACCAAATCCCTCCTCCCCCCAAATGATAATACAACAGAAATACAATCAATTAAAATACGCACTGGCAACAACTCCAACATAACCATCATAAACACATACATCCCTCCCCAAACATCCCCTACAGTATCAAATGAATACAGACCACACTTACAACACATCACAAACACCCCACACATCATCCTGGGTGGTGACTTCAACACCAAGACGTCGGCCTGGTTTGTCGACAACCCCGACACAGACAGAGGGCTGGTACTACAAAACCAAACCGGTAACCTCATCATCCTTAACGACATCCATCAACATACCCATATTCCTCACCAAGCCCTCTATAACCCATCATCTCCAGACATCACCTTTTGCTCCCCAGAACTCGCCCCCACAACATCCTGGAGGGTCATCAGAACCTTAGGCTCTGACCACCTCCCGATCATTATCACCACCAAAACCAGACTCTCCCCAGCTAGCCACAAACACACATACACCAATTATAAAAGAGCTAACTGGGAAGCATTCACAAATGAGACAGAACAACACTTCACAACTCTAAACAGTACACCCATCACTAACATCAACAATGCTGTACACATACTCAATAAAACTATCCAAAACGCTGACAAGAAACACATTCCAAGAGGTAACAGGGAAAGACACAACCCCAACTTCACACCAGAAATTCAAAACCTCATCAGACAACGCGACATACTGAAACACTCCCCAGCACCCCACACACAAGACATCACACAACAAATTCAAGCACTCAACACCCAAACTAACAACAAAATACAAGAACAACAAAAACTAAATTGGAATAACTTCCTACAAACACTTGATCACAAAACAAACCCCAAAAAACTCTACAAAACACTAAACAGCATCACACTTTCCAACAGCAACACAACACAATCACATGCTGCAATCACAACAACATACTCTACTCCTTCATGTAAACAACAAGCAAACACTCTCATCAATCATTTTTCAAATGTCAGCCACCTAAAACCTCACAAAGACGACCGACGTGTCATCCGACGTAAGAGACAATTACCCACAGACCCTGACTATACACCCTTCACCAATCACCAGACAAAGCATATCATCAACAATCTCAAGCACTCACCCGCCTGTGGCCTAGACAACATAAGCAACATACACCTCAGACACCTGGGACCACAAGGCATACAAGCACTCACTAACATATCAAACTACAGCTATTCACACAACACAATACCAGACATTTGGAAGCATGGTATCATCATCACATTCCCCAAACCCAACAAAGACCCCACGCTACCCTCCTCGCACCGCCCCATCACACTTCTTTGCTCCCCCTCCAAAGTCATGGAACGCCTAGTATTACAACTAATTACACCTGACCTACCCCTAGCTCCAACACAACATGGCTTTAGGCCACAGCACTCCACAAACACTCTTCTCACAGACCTTACACAAAGAGCTTTCGACGGCATCAACTCAGCTAGACCACCACACAGATCACTATTAGCCACACTCGACATTAGTAAAGCCTTCGATGCCATCCCCCGCCACAACCTAACAAACAAACTCTACAACACAAACATGCACAACAACACAAAAAGGTGGCTGGCCAACTTCCTAGCAGGCAGATGTGCACACGTATCTTTTGCCGGTCAGTCATCTAAAATCAGAAACTTTCCAAACGGAGTCCCACAAGGATCCGTCCTATCGCCCGCACTCTTCAATCTGTACATGCACGATATAACTACACCCAATACGCCCCAAATAAACTTAGCCTCCTATGCAGATAACACTCACATGCACACACCATGACCCAAAAAGAGCAACAGATCTCCTTCAACCCTATGTCAACACACTACATGGTTGGTGCACTACAAACAGACTTAATCTAGCCCCAGCCAAATCCACCGCAACCCTGCTCACAAGTTGGACAGGAGAACACGAATACATCCCTCAACTCACCATAAACAACACACCCCTAACACATACACACACACCCAAAATCCTAGGAGTAACATATGATACTCATATGACATTCAAACAGCACACCACAAACATTAAAAAGAAACTGACACCCAGACTTAACGCCCTCAGGTCACTTGCTCACACAAAATTTGGACACAACAAAGAAACTACCACCACAGTGTATAAACAATACATAAGATCAGTGATGGAATACGCAAGCCCAGCCTGGGCTTCTAACCTAGCTGAAACACATCATAAGACCTTACAGACTATTCAAAACAAAGCCCTGAAGATCATTACAGGCTGCACAGCTACTTCACCCACAGATCACCTACATCAAGAAACCAAAATCCTCAAAGTCAAAGACCATCTGGACATGAGAGGCACTCAATTCCTGGCAGCAGCCTCCACGAACCAAGACCACCCACTAAACTACATGGCAACACACCCACAGACACCAAGAAATATCAAAACAACACCCAGCACACGGTATCACACTCAATTATTGTCCTCTCTCCCTCCCTGCCCACCCCGAACCAACTTCCAGAAGCACATCCATACTCATATCTCTCACCGATCCATCCACTCACGCACAGACAACACGCAGCTGCATGCACGACCTCCCGAAATCCATCCTTCCGAATCCTCCCTTCCTCGCGAGGACAGAGTCCACCTGGCCAGGCTGAGATGCGGACACCATCCAGCTCTCCTGAGCTATCAGAAGAGACTGGATGACTCTGTTGTCGACGTCTGCCCGGGATGTAACACAGCACCCCATACCATTAAACACATCATAGAAGACTGCATTTCACACAACCACTTACGCCAACAACACAATCTACACTCAATGAGAGCTCTGTGGGAAAGCCCGATCGTGGCCATGGCCTTTCTCAGGGACTCGGGGCTGTTTGGCCAGGCAGCTTAAGGAACAACAACAACAACAACAACAACACTACACCACATCACACTACACTACACTACACTACACTACACTACACTACACTACACTACACTACACTACACTACCCTACACTACACTACACTACACCTCACTACACCACCCTACACTACACCACACCACCCTACACTACACTACACTACACCACCCTACACTACACTACACTACACTACACTACACCACCCTGCACTACACTACACCACACTACACTACACTACACTACACCACACCACACCACACAACACTACACTACACTTCACTACACTACACCACACCACACCACACTACACTACACTACACTACACCACACTACACTACACTACACTACACCACCCTACACTACACTACACCACACTACACCACACTACAGTACACTACACTACACTTCACCACACTACACTACACCACCCTACACTACACTACCCTACACTACACTACATTACACCACACTACACTACACTACACTACACCACACCACACTACACTACACTACACTACACTATACTACACTACACCACACCACACCACACTACACTACACTACACTACACCACACTACACTACACCACCCTACACTACACTACACCACACTACACTACACTTCACCACACTACACTACACTACACTACACTACACTACACCACCCTACACTACACTACCCTACACTACACTACATTACACCACACTACACTACACTACACCACACCACACTACACTACACTACACTACACTAGACTACACTACACTACACTACACGTTCACACTACACTACACTACACTACACTACACCACACTACGCTACACCACACTACACTACACTACACCACACTACACTACACTACACTACACTACACTACACTACACTACACTACACTACACCACACCACACTAGGCTGCACTAGACCACACTACACTACACCACACCACACTACACTACACCACACTACACTACACTACACTACACTACACCACACTACACTACACCACACTACACTACACCACACTACACCACACCACACTACACTACACCACACTACACTACACCACACTACACTACACTACACTACACTACACTACACTACACCACACTACAGCACACTACACTACACTACACTACACTTCACCACACTACACTACACTACACCACAGTACAATACACTACACTACACTACACCACACTACACTACACCACACTAAACTACACTACACTACACCATACTACACTACACCACACAACACTACACTACACCACTCCACCACCCTACACTACACCACACCACACTATACTACACTACACTACACTACACCACACTACACTACACTACACCACTCTACACTACACCACACTTCACTACACCACACTACACTCCACTACACTACACTACCCCACACCACACTACACTACACTACACTACACTACACCACAATACACTACACCACACTACACTACACCACTATACTATACTACACTACACCACACTACACTACACTACACTACACTACACTACACCACACCACACTACACTACACTACACTACACTACACTACACAACACCACACCACACTACACTACACCACACTACACTACACTAGACCACACTACACTAACCCACACTACACTACACCACACCACACTACACTACACTACACCACACTACCTTACACCACACCACACTACACTATACCACACCACACTACACTACACTACACTACATCACACTACACCACACTACACTACACCACACTACACTACACTAGACTACACTACACCACACCACACTACACTACACCACACTAGACTACACTACACTACACTACACTACACTACACCACACTACACTACACTACACCACACCACACTACACTACACCACACCACACTACACTACACTACACCACACTACACTACACTACACTACACTACACCACACTACACTATACCACACCACACTACACCACACCACACTACACTACACTACACCACAGTACAATACACTACACTACAACACACAACACTACACTACACCACACAACACTACACTACACCACACTACACTACACTACACCACACAACCATACGCTACACCACACTACACCACACCACACTACACTACACTACACCACACTACACTATACACTACACCACACTACACTACACAACACCACACAACATTACACCACACCACACCACACTACACTATACGCTACACCACACTACACTACACCACACTGCACTACACTACACCATACTACACTACACTACACTACATTTCACTACACTACACAACACCACACTACACCACAACACTACACTACACCACACTACACTACACCACACCACACTACACTACACTACACTACACTACACTAAATTACACTCTTCTCTCCCTCCCTCCCCATTGTAGCTTGCATGGTAAAATTGATAAAACCCAACTGCACTCAATAGAAAGGATTAGAAGCAGTGGAGCAACAAGGGACTGGGGTTCTCATAAAGGGGTTCCAGTCCTGACTCATTTCTTGACTTACAGTGTGCTTGCTGGCTTAATAATAAGGGTTGATAGCCTCTGAAGTCCTGTGCTAACTAAGTGGAGTAAGTAGAACAGCGTTGAGGGACTTAAACGTGGATAGGAGACCCTAGGCTCTATACAAGGAACTAGATATCCTTCTCCTTCTGTTTGAGGGGTGGGTTGCCGCGTTCTGATCTTCGGACCTCCCACTTCCATTGTACACCTTTAACACAAAAAACAAAAAATCTATGTGAGTGAAAAAGACAAAAAGCAGAACTACCTATGACGAGTGCCTCCCCAGAGTTGAAAGAGTGACATGGCCAAAATCAAGGGACGTTCGAGCCAAAATGTCTGGACACACAGAGTGTGTCATAGTAAGAGGGAAAGACTAATTCTGGGAGAGAGTTCCAGAGCACAGCTGTTGAATAGAAGAAAGATTGAGAATAACGTTTCACTATTGGGTTGGAAAGTTACACAGAGTAGGGGTGGGATTGTGTTGCAAGACAGGTGCTACGTGTTCTAAGAAGAGGGGGTTGTATACACTGAGGGAGCTCCGAGGAACACTGATTAGTGTAATAGTGGTGGAATAGTGAGATAGATGCAACATTGCGGCGAAGAGAGAGAGCCTGCAGATAATCGGAGAGTGGACGTAAGTTAATGAGACGGAAGGCTTTCTTTTCTTCTTTGTCTAGAAATGCTGTGTGAGAGGATCCTCCCTACACATGTAAACAATACTCAATACATGGATGCACTGTGCCCCTTTACAGAGCAAGCAGCTGCGCAGGGGTAAAGAACCCCCATAGGCAGTTGAGCACACCCAGTTTCTGGGAAGCTGTTTTAGCATGAGTGGTAATATGATCTTTCCAAGGGAGATCCTAAGAAAAAGAGACACCAAGAATATTAAGAGAAGATGAAAGGTTAATTTGTACGTTGTTGAAAAGTTATAGTCATAGTTTTCTGGAATGGGCTACAAGTAGATAGATGGAAACATTGAGTTTTGGAAGCATTGAAAGTAACAAGGTTTTCTCTGCCCTAATTTGAGATAGTAGAGAGATCAAAAGATAGGTGCTCTATGGCCTCCTTACTTGAGCTTTGGAGTTCCTGCTGTGAGTGATTTCATGGAAGGCTAGTTGAATAGTGTAATGTAAAGTCGTCAGCATATGAGTGAATGGGACTGGAGGTGTAATTGAGTAGGTCGTAATGAATAATAGGAAGAGAATTGGAGATAGGACAGAACCCTGAGGATCACCAGAGTTGATAGGTTGAGGAATTGAACGGTGGCCGTCCACAACTGCAGCTATGGAACTGCCTGAAAGGAAATTAGAGACAAGGGAACAGATGGAAGGAGGGTAGTTTGGAAATGAGGGATTTGTGCCAGACTCTATCGAAGGCATTCGATATGTCTAGCACAACAGAGGAAGTTCCACCAAAGTCCTGAATGGAGGATGACCAAGAGTTAGTAAGATAAGAAAGAAGATCACCAGTAGAGCGGCCCTATAGGATGCCATACTGGCAGTCCGAGAGAAGGTTATGGATAGATAAATGCTTAAGAAATGTCTAGATAAGAAGAGTTTCACAAACTTTAGAAAGGCGAGAAATGAAAGCAATTGGACGATAGTTGGAGGGTTGAGAGCGGTCACCCTTCTACAAGACATGCCAATTCGTCTTATGCCCCTTTCACACATACAGGACTAGGGTGCCGCATGCAGCAGAGTAGCTACTCTGCTGCATGCGGCACCCGAGTCGGCACATAGTCCTGACCATGCGGCTGTAGTCGTCTGTAGTCTGGTGAAGTCCTGACAATGCGTGTCAAGTCCTGGCCCCAGAACAAAATGTTTGTGAGTTTCAAAATTTCGTCCAGACTTGACATTTGTCTGGTGGATGCGGGGAGTAGTCTGCACTAGTCGGCGCTAGTTGTCACTAGTCTTCTGTATGCGGCTGTAGTCCTTGAGTATAGCGTAGCGAATTTTGTGTCATGTGTAGCATAAAGACTAACAGCCGCATACACCAGAATACAGCCGACAGACACGAGTACAGCCGCATAGGTCTACTTCCTTTCCTCCGCCTTCTCTTTCCTTCTCCTCCTCTCTGCTTCTCATTCTCCTCCCTCCCTCCCTTCTCCTCCTCTCTGCTTCTCATTCTCCTCCCTCCCTCCCTTCTCCTCCTCCTCTCTTCTTCTCATTCTCTTCCCTCCCTCCCTTCTCCTCCTCCTCTCTGCTTCTCATGCTCATCCCTCCCTCCCTTCTCCTCCTCCACTCTCCTTCTCATTCTCCTCCTCCTCTCTGGTTCTCATTCTCCTCCCTCCCTCCCTTCTCCTCCTCCTCTCTGCTTCTCATTCTCCTCCCTCCCTCCCTTCTCCTCCCTCCCTTCTTTTCCTCCTCTCTCCCTTCTTTTCCTCCTTCTCCTCCTGTCTTCGTTCTTTTCCTCCTTCTTCCTCCCTTCTTCTCCTCCACCTCTTCCCTCCCTCACTGCCTCCCTACTACCCCCTGTTCTTCTCTTCCTACTCTCTTCCCTCTCTTTAACCCGCTGAGTGCCAGCCAATTTTGACGGTGTGCTTCTGCCAGTGCCAGATTTTTTTTTTATTTTTTTTTGGCTAAATCTATCAAGTTGGGAGAGAAAGAAAGGATAATGGTAAAAAAAACACTCCCCTCGCCAGAAATCAGGTCCCCGATGGTCCCGAAAGTAGCTGAAAAGACACTATAGACTACAGAGACTTTTATGGTATCGGAATGTATGGATGAGAGGGTGGTGGGAGGGTGGTTTTGGGGTTGGTGGGGGGAAGGTAGATGGGTAATTGACTTGTGTTACACATATGAAGCCGATTGGTGAGGTAGTTTCGCCACCACGGATTTTCCTTGTTTTCCTTTTCTTCGTACGGATACGCTGGAAGTTGGTGGTGGGAGGCAGTTGTGGGTGTGGTGGGGGGAAGGCAGAAGGGTAAGGGACTTGTCACACTAATATGGAACCGATTGGTGCAGTCGTTTCGCCGCCACAGATTTTCCTGTTTTTTTCCTTTTGACGGGACCGACAGTCAGCGAGTGGGTGGGAGGCGGGATTTGGGATTTTTGTGTTGGGTAGCCAAAAGGGTAACGTACATGTGGTAAAAATATGAAAGCCATGGGTGCAGTCGTTTCGCTGCTACGAATTTTTTTCGGCGAGGACGTAGTCGACTGTAATGATGTCCATCCCTGGTCGAGTGCCCTTTATATACCTCCGTTGGCCACAGAACCTGTATGTGTCGGCTTTATGCGAGTGTATGCGGATCGACTCGGAAGTCGATCGTCTGAAGTCTTATAGATGCGGGTGTAGTCGGCATATACAAATGACCGTTATTTCCATTGTCGGTTCGAGTCTCAAGACTTCTCCTGAGTCAAGACGACAACGTCGGCTGTATGCGTCTGTAGTCTTCTGTAGTCTGGTGAAGTCCTTTGGATGCGGCATTACCGAGCCAGCTCCACCAAGTCGGGGAAAAAAACGCCACGACTAGCTACTCTGCTGCATGCGGCACCCGAGTCCTGTATGTGTGAAAGGGGCATTAGGCAAATAATTGAGCTGGCTTGTTCAGCTTTTGCATGGGTATAGATCTTTGCCTACTCAGGTGGTCCGAACAACTCCATTCCCTGTTTAGACACCTCCTAGGGGTTCATATGGGGGTTTGAAAATTCTTAGGGAACATGGTAGTGCCAGATTGCATACTGAGCCCAACTTGCGTCCATTTTTTAACCCATTTCCCGATGTCGTAGGACACCAAAAACAGGGGTGAATATGTGGACACCCTGGCTCTATCAGATGCGCTAGCAATCATCTCTAGCGTAAACAGGGACCCGGGGAGCTCGGGATGTATGAAGGATATACTAGGTCAACAAGACCGTCTGCCCCCCCAGATTTTGCCTCAAGTCACCAAATATTGGGGAGGTCATAAAACATCTTCAAATTGGTCTTTTTTACTTGATTATAGGATATGTTGTGTGTCGATCCATATACTAAATTTCTCCCAAGTTTCCTTGAGGCAGTTTCATTATAAATGTGTTTTTTTTGTACAAATAGTGATTCAACACAAACTGAGCGGCCACTGAAAGACACCACTGCATAGGGAAGAAAATGAACAATCCCATATAACTCAATTTTCTGATAGTGTTCGAACCTACAAATCTGATACAAGGGGTAAAATGAACTGCAAAATTCATTTCTGTTATAAAATTCCATAATATATCAAAAGCTTCCATGCAATCATGCCCGCTCACTTTTTTTCAGACCGCCATAGGCAACAATGAGCGGGGTTCTGTCCGTAGATTGTATCTAGTTATAATAGACCTATCCACTCCGGAACCGGGACAGCACATTTGTCATGGGTGATTTTTTTCTGGCTTTATTCCGGTACTGTTTATACTCTTAGCTTCACAAAAATAACATGGTATAAGCTACTTTCAGAGTTCTTTTCAACTGCATAGTCGTAAAAGCACTATGTCTGGAAATGGACATCTAATGGAATATTTTAATATTCGTAGGGAACTGGCCTGTTCGGAAGCTCAAATTGGACGCCTTTGGTAGGTTGTTAGGGAACAATGACCAAATGTCAGACTGGATAGGTTTACTTGGGAAATCATGTTTTGACCCTTCACAACTGTATTTCTCTATTAAATATAACTATTTTGGATATACAAGGGTATTTTCTCATATTGAACTAAAATACTTGGCTAGTTTTGATTTTTGGCCAATACTTTTGTGAGAATATTTGTGTGATATCATTTATTAGTAACCTATTCAATTTAGTTAACCTAAGTAAAATTATGTTGGTGAACACTGACACAGCCAAACAAAAATTATCTTCCTGTGATGTGTTTGAACCTAACCTAACCTCACCCCACCAAGAACCCCACTTGCTAATGATTATTCCCAACACATTTTTAGGTTAACCATTGCAAAATGCCCTTTGTAGAAACTACGTACAATCTCAAGCTGCTATATCTTCAGATAACTGAAATATGTACTAGTCATCACAATGTTCCCTAACATTAGTATCTCGGACAGGCCTGTTGCAAGATAACGTTCCCTAAGAAGTCTGTATTCACAATGTCCTATAAACCTAAAGCAGGCCAGATTTTTTCCAGATTGGCACTAAAGCTATCAAATGGTGTATTTGTGTCACAGATACATTAAAATTAACTTTTAGGAGTACCTCTGCAGTTGTCTTTGAGTTAGCTGTGGGCAGAAAACTAATTATGGAGAGGTAATTATAAGAGTACCTTACTAACCTGAATTTCTTAGTAAGAGAATAGGCTATTCATAATAATGCCTTATGTGCCTTACTAACCTGAATTTTTTAGTAAGATTTGGGTCACTCGACCCTAAAGTTAAGAAATTGGAGGATATACTGTAGGTGACTAGATAGCAAACAACCAATATAATATTATAACCCCCAAAAAGGATATAATAAAATATAAATTCTAGACAATTTTTATTTTAAAAAAACACAAGGCAGAAGGGAGGGGGTAGAAAATACTGGCGTATTACAGAGAGAAGGAAAATCCAGCTAGAGAACTATTCTATGATGGAGGATGGGGATCGAAACTACTGTTTAAAGCAAGGACAGGGTCGCTAGAGACAAATGAGAGAACAAGGAGATGGAATATGGAGTGGGACCGCACTGCAATCAATGTGAAATGGGAGGAGACCCAATAGTGGAGGATGTAGAGCACATAGTATATAACGGAATGTACAAGATATAATGAGGAGAGAGACGAGTTGGAGGGGTACATGAGGAATAGAGTTGGGGAGAGGGGGTGGGAGGAGATTAAGCAGAGAGAAGATAGAGGGGTAGGGGCGCTATTGGGGTTAACACAGGAGATGGAAACACAAGACATGGAGATGGTGAAGAGATGTTGGAGAAAATGTGGAGGAAGAGAAATGGGTAGGGGGGGGGGGGGGGGAGCGAAGGTGAGGGGGAGGGGGGAGGAAGTGAGGGGGGGGTTTATAAAAAAAAAAAAAAAATGTCCCTTAAACTATCCTTCTACTCTAAACTTTCCCTCCTACTAACGTTTCTGAGCCAGTACCGATTTAAAGGTCAGCCCTGTGGATCTACACGGTCTGCGGGCGGGTTCGATAGAAGAAGAAGAATAAGAAGAAGGGCGGAGCACACAGGAGAAGCGGAGCTCTAGACATTGCAGGGTGGTCCATAGTGCTTATATAATTATGTAGCCCACACTCCTGCAATGACGTTTTCTATATTGCGTTGTTAAAGAAAACGATTATTGTATGGCAGACTAAATTAAACATGCGGTATTTCTAAGTAACTACAAATGTAAAGTCGACACCGATATATAGGGTGTAGAAGGGGAACGAAGCAGAGCAATATACAAAAGTGTAGTTACACTTGGTGGTATTGCACTGATTCTAAAAAGTTTTTATTTGTACAAACACTAAATTTGTCGATAAAATTGTAAAAACTAGGACAAATAAAAGAAAAACATGAAAAATTCCATTTTATTTTCCAACTTACATTATACGATGCCTCGACGTAGAGAAGAGCTCCGAAGATGCAGAGATCCTTCAAAGCCTTCTTCTCACGGTTTGTCAGTCGGAATTGGACTTTAACATCCAAACCTTGAAAGCGTAAATGATCTTGCTCATCCATTGTGCATGGTGCATGGGACCAGGAGCTCGGAATCGAACTCCACGAGGAGGTATATGCCCGAGGAACAAGACCAGAAGCTCCAACAGCTCCCTGTAGTCGTCTCGAGAGTGCTGGATTGATAGTTGCTCCATCGCAAAGGCGACTGCTTCATCTCGATGAGTTGGAGTTATCGCCGCGTTCACCGCATCATCCGTAGTCCCAGGTTGAAATGCTTCCTTGTTAAATCCCACTGGCTTTGAAACATCTTGAATAGGAGCGCTTCGGGCCCGGAAGTCCCTCCTCCCATCACAGCTCCGAAAGCAGCAGCCAAGATGACTTCCATGATATGGTGGCGGCAGGCCATGTAAAGAAGATCCCTTCCGATCTTCTGTTCCAGAAGGACGCATGCGCCGGTCCGATGTCCCGTATTTGCAGCGGCCGTGTCAAAAGACATGGCGACCACTTTCTCGGTCACTCCCCACTCCTCCAAAGCATGGAAAACAGCTTGAGCTTGCGATTCACCGGTACCCGAAGGGAGTTTAGAGACGCCGAGGAGCTGGCTGACTCCTACTCCGGATATCAAGATAAGCAGACGATCCACATGCTCCTTGGTTGTCAGGGCTTGAAGGAGTTTTCCATCCCAATGGACAACCAAGGGGACATCCGCTTGGAAGTCCTTTTTGAGGTTTTCCGCGAAACGTCTCCTGGCTTGACGTCGAGACCGGGCAATGGTTGTGCGGTTGATGGCCAGGTCCGTGTGTCATGGCCGAGGCTTTTTGCAGCTTCTGTCAGCACGATGGTGGCTTTTCGGTCGGAAAGCTGAGTACAATCCAGTGCAGCTGCGAGAGATGGTGAAACTATGTTTTTTGTAGCTCTTCGTGGCTGCTTGGGTGGAGAGCAGGATTTTGCTCCTGAGCACTGCTGCTGTCCTCTCCTTCAGCACTGCTGCTTGAAGAAGCAAAGACGGCCGCTGAGGTGGATGACTTCATTTCTTCACGGGCCTTCTCCCGACGCCTTTCCTCAGGCTCTTTCTTCTCCGCAGCTCTCCGTTCTTTGGAGGCCAGGGAATTGTCCGCGGACCCCATAAAGGCTCTACGGCCCTTCTCTCGCTGAGCAAGGAAAAAATCCTTGTCCTCTTGAAGGACAATGAGAGACGCGTGAGCGATATCAAAGAGGTCGTCTATTGAGTCCCGGAAAGCTTCCTCCTTCTTCACCTGCCCTGGTGTCCTTCGATCCCTCAAACGTTTTAGGTCTTTCCAGGATTGGAATAGACCTTCCAGCTTTTTGATGATGTGTTGCTCCCCCCTAACGGGGATCCTGGCCTTTCCGACCCATAAGGGGGTCATGGCCACGGTCGGGCTTTCCCACAGAGTTCTCAAAGAGTGTAAATTGTGTTGTTGGCGTAAGTGGTTGTGTGAAATGCAGTCTTCTATGATGTGTTTAATGGTATGGGGTGCTGTGTTACAGCCTGGGCAGGTGTCGACGACGGATTCATCCAGTCTCTTCTTATAGCTCACAAGAGCTGGATGGTGTCCGCATCTCAGCCTGGCCAGGTGGACTCTGTCCTCGTGAGGAAGGGAGGATTCAGAAGGATGGATTTCGGGAGATCGTGTTTGCAGCTGCGTGTTGTCTATGAGTGAGGGGATGGAACGGCGAGTGATATGAGTATGGATGTGCTTCCAGAAGTTGGTTTGGGGTGGGCAGGGAGGGAGAGAAGACAGTATTTGTGTGTGATAGCGTGTGCTGGGTGTTGTTTTGATATTTCTTGGTGTCTGTGGGTGTGTTGCCATGTATAGTGTAGTGGGTGGTGTTGATTCGTGGAGGCTGCTGCCAGAAATTGAGTGCCTCTCATGTCTAGATGATCTTTGACTTTGAGGACTTTGGTTTCTTGATGTAGGTGATCTGTGGGTGTAGTAGCTGTGCATCCTGTGATGATTTTCAGGGCTTTATTTTGAATAGTCTGTAAGGTCTTATGATGTGTTTCAGCTAGGTTAGAAGCCCAGGCCCAGCTTGCGTATTCCATAACTGATCTTATGTATTGTTTGTAGACTGTGGTGGTGGTTTCTTTGTTGTGTCCAAATTTCGTGTGGGCAAGTGATCTGAGGGCGTTAAGTCTGGGTGTCAGATTTGTTTTCGTGTTTGTGGTGTGCTGTTTGAATGTCATTTGGGTGTCGTATGTTACTCCTAGGATTTTGTGTGTGTGTGTGTGTGTGTGTGTTAGGGGTGTGTTGTTTATGTTGAGTCCCAGGGCATAATCGTGATCTCCTGTCCAGCTTGTGAGGAGGGTTGCAGTGGATTTAGCTGGGGCTAAATTGAGTCTGTTTGTAGTGCACCATTCATGTAATGTGTCGAGATAGTCTTGAAGGAGTCTTGTTGCTGTGTCTGGGTTTTGGTGCGTGCCAGGTAAGTTCCGCCAACCAGCACAAAAACAGCCAAACAAACTTTGCTGGACTACCAATAAATATGCTCCAATCGTCACGAAATTTGATCACAATATGTCTCATTAGGAATGGAACAAAGCCAGGGGGTGAGAGGTTAGGATTTCTTACTTTCGAAAATAAGGGCCACCCTACTATCCATATAATGCCTTACTAACCTGAATTTCTTAGTAAGAGAATAGGCTATTCATATAGTGCCTTACGTGCCTTACTAACCTGAATTTTTTAGTAAGATTTAGGTAACTCAATCCTAAAGTTAAGAAAGTGGGAGATATAGGTGACTACATAGCAAACAACCAATATATAACCCCAAAAAAGGATATAATAATAAAATATTAATTCTAAACAGTTTTTTTATTTGTACACCGCCCTCATATTATTTTAAGTAGCTTTCTTGAAAAAAGATGGCTTGTAATTTTTCCACGACATCTTTCACCCACAAAAATTTAGACCCTCCTGAAAAAAGGTTCACCACCAACTCAAGTTCCATCAACTCACGTTGGACAGCAGAAGATCGCCTAAATCTTTGTGTGTGAAAATCACGACAGGAACCCGTACAGCGGCGACGCCGCAGCAACCTGGCCAGGTAGTCGCTCTCTCTGGGTGGAGCAGCCCGACCAGGTAGTCGCTCGCTCTAGGTGGAGCAGCCCGACCAGGTAGTCGCTCTCTCTAGGTGTAGCAGCCCGACCAGGTAGTCACTCTCTGGGTAGAGCAACCCGGCCACGTAGTCGCTCTCTCTGGGTGGAGCAGCCTGACCAGGTAGTCGCTCTCTCTGGGTGGAGCAGCCCGACCAGGTAGTCGCTCTCTCTAGGTGGAGCAGCCCGGCCAGGTAGTCGCTCTCTCTGGGTGGAGCAGCCCGACCAGGTATAGTCGCTCTCTCTAGGTGGAGCAGCCCGGCCAGGTAGTCGCTCTCTCTAGGTGGAGCAGCCCGACCAGGTAGTCTCTCTCTGGGTAGAGCAACCCGGCCAGACAGTCACTCTCTCTGGGTGGAGTAGCCCGACCAGGTAGTCTCTCTCTGGGTGGAGCAGCCCGGCCAGGTAGTTCTTCTCTCCTAAATTTTTGTGGGTGAAAGATGTCGTGGACAAATAATTGACAACACGATTTCTTTAACCTTCTGCTTCATGTCTTTTGCCACAGCATGAAAGCTCGAGAATATGTCAGAATCCGCAATGTGTTACAAGATCAAGGGGCAAATTTATCACAGGATGGGCATACTGGAAAAACATGACCTTTGCCAGCCAGCTACTACAGATAGGTCAGAGCAGCTCTCCACATTTCGTTATCCCCAAAAACTTTGGCGTTCTCTATCATACCCAGACAGAGTTCATCGAGAGTGTTTACCCTGATATCGCCGATCACATTGGGGATCATCGCTATTTTGC
Source organism: Paralithodes platypus (assembly GCA_032716605.1). Taxonomy (NCBI): domain Eukaryota; kingdom Metazoa; phylum Arthropoda; class Malacostraca; order Decapoda; family Lithodidae; genus Paralithodes; species Paralithodes platypus. Next base: position 10,338,699 of record CM064547.1, on the reverse strand, counting down.
CGGTCGTACCATCATATCGCCCCTCAACGTTGACGTTTCCGAAATCAACATTATGATCTTAGATATGCTGCCAGGGGAGGAGAAGATTCATCTGAGTGAAGACAAACTGAATTCGGAAGACAATGTGGAGTATCAGGTTTCCACGCTCAATGAACTAAACCCTTCTTCGTTACCAGAACACCAACTCAAGCTGAAAATGGGTGCCGTGGTAATGGTAATACGGAATCTATCCCCACTCAGACTCTGTAACGGTACACAAATTATTGTTGACAACCTGAAGAAGACCATCATTGTTGGTAGGGTTCTGGGTGGCACTTACGATGGCGAGCAGGTTTGCATTCCCAGGGTAAAGTTGGTGGCCAACGATTCCCCGGTGGCATTTTCCAGGTTCCAATTCTCTGTAAAGCTAAGTTTTGCAATGACAATTAATAAGGCGCAGGGCCAGACCATCCAACATTGCGGCCTTTACCTCTACCACCCACGGTGCTTCTCTCATGGGCAATTATATGTTGCCTGCTCTCGGGTCACAAGTTGGGATTCGCTGAGTATTTTTATCCAGAAGAAGGAAAAGGGACCATGTGTGTTAGATAACGTCATATACCCAGACGTGTTTTTGGAACAATAGTCGTTAGCTGACGAATGTTCGAGGTTGATAGATACCGGAATCATCATTCAAGAAGAAGACATTGAGGCTGACATTGAGCTCCAGCGAAAGTATATAGATTTAGGACAGTGTGACGCTGAAGTTGAGGCCCAATTGTCTCCAGAAGACATGAAGGCAGTACTGAAGATATCCGTCGAGGATTTCGATATGGCGGTAGAGAAGATGGTCGAGCAACTCGAAGAGTGTGAGCAGTTACGGAAGTCATTTGAAGAATGCTGCGAAACCCATCGAAGGGAACAAGAGAAGAGAGATGAATTCCTTCTGAAGGAAATCGAGAAGCGTGACGAAACCCAACGGAAGGAACAAGAGAAGCGGGACGAGAGAGAGAGAGAGAGAGAGACAGACAGACAGACACAGTGTGTGTGTGTGAGTGTGAGAGAGAGAGAGAGAGAGAGAGAGAGTTACACACTTTCTCTCTCTCTCTGTCATGCTTCGTAGTCCCGTAGCCACTTCGTCCTTAGTAAGAGAATAGGCTATCCATAATATAATGCCTTACTAACCTGAATTTCTTAGTAAGAGAATAGGCTATTCATATAGTGCCTTACGTGCCTTACTAACCTGAATTGTTTAGTAAGATTTAGGTCACTCGATCCTAAAGTTAAGAAAGTGGGAGATATAGGTGACTACATAGCAAACAACCAATATATAACCCCCAAAAAGGATATAATAATAAAATATAAATTAAAAACAGTTTTTATTTGTACACCACCCTCATATTATTTTAAGTAGCTTTCTCGAAAAAAAGATGGCATGTAATTTTTCCACGACATCTTTCACCCACAAAAATTTAGACCCTACTGAAAAAAGGTTCACCACCAACTCCAGTTCCATCAACTCACGTTGGACAGCAAAAGATCGCCTAAAGCTTTGTGTGTGAAAATCACGACAGGGACCCGTACAGCGGCGACGCCGCAGCAACCCGGCCGGGTAGTCGCTCTCTCTGGGTGGAGCAGCCCGGCCAGGTAGTCTCTCTCTGGGTAGAGCAGCCCGGCCAGGTAGTTTCTCTCCTAATTTTTGTGGGTGAAAGATGTTGTGGACAAATAATTGACAACTCGATTTCTTTAACAGGACAGAGTGAGCGCACTCATTGCTGATGATTATGGGCAAAACGTTAGCTAAAAAATCTTTGACTCAGAGAGAGTGAGTGTGTAACTCTCTCTCTCTCTCTCTCTGTCATGCTTCGTATAATGCGATAGCCTAGGTCATGCTTCGTATAATGCATCGTATAGCACAGCGATGGCTGTGACTCGTATCTGGGCAGGACACACGAGGCAGAAGGGCGGAGCACACAGGAGGAGCGCAGCTCTAGAGTCTAGACAGTGCAGGGTTTCTCCTATGACCAGTGGTGTCCCGTAGCCCAGCCTCACTGTGGTGTCCCGTAGTCGTATAGCGCGGCGATGGTTGTGACTCGTATCTGGGCAGGACACACGAGGCAGAAGGGCGGAGCACACAGGAGAAGCGGAGCTCTAGACGGTGCAGGGTGCTCCTATGACCAGTGGTGTTCCGTAGCCCAGCCTCACTGTGGTGTCCCGTAGTCGTATAGCGCGGCGATGGCTGTGACTCGTATCTGGGCAGGACACACGAGGCAGAAGGGCGGAGGTGTCCCGTAGCCACTTCGTTCTTAGTATGAGAATAGGCTCTCCATATAGTGCCTTACTAACCTGAATTTCTTAGTAAGAGAATAGGCTATTCATATAGTGCCTTACGTGCCTTACTAACCTGTGTAACATGCATATTATACTCAAATATACACATGTAACCCAGCCTCAATCACTTATTATGTCACCCTATGTTCCATCAATATTCTAGAAGATGACTGATATATATCTCTATATATATATATATTATAACAAGCCCGGGCTTCGCCCTCCGCCGCTTTGCGGCGGGCAAAGTGGCGGCGGTCTCCGGTGGGACGCCTCCGGCGGTGTATATCACATAAAACGGTGAAATAAAAGAACTGTTTGTCTTATTAGTATTTATTCTAATAGTTTTGCTTTTTTTCTAGGGGGCGCTCCCTGTATCATTATTGCAAATTCTTTCAGCAAGTTTTCGTCCCGCTTCCCTTGTTCCTTCCATTGGTTTTCGTCACGCTTCTCGATTTCCTTCAGAAGTTTGGGGTATCCTTTCTTCATCGGTTATGCCACCCAAAGTGTTCATTATTGGTGGTAGGCACTGCTTTGAGCTCTTCAGGATTCTCAATTCTTGAGTTCTTTGGGTTTTTACGGTAGAATCATTTGCTGCTACCTTTGCCTGCCGTTTCCTTTTACGAACATTGGCGGCCTCGAGCTTTAAACTGTAATTTGTGATCCTTTTTGTGTAGTCTCTCTTGTCTTTTTGAGGCAACTTCATTCAATTTATTTTGCCTTCTTTCTAGTCGTCTGCGCTTCTGAGTTTCAACGATAATACGTTTTTGAGCAACCAGTTGCTTATCGTGGTAGCTGAGTGCCAGTAGGGAATCTGCAGACAACACAACCGCTGGTGCATCTGCAGACTGCCCACCTTCTACACCTGAAGTTCCTGCAACAAGCTCCATCTTTTTGTTCAAATGACTCAATACTTTCGCCTTTTGGTTTCATGCATTCCAGTTTCCTTTGCATTGCCCTTTGAATGTGATACTGATGGTCTTTATCATTCAATCGATGTTGGTGGTCTCTGGAGGCTATGTTCCGCCAGCTATCGAAATATATCTTGAAATCTGTGTGAATTTCAGCAGTAATGGGGCCCCCATTGTGATTATCATTGACATACTTTCTAGTGTGTGCCCAATAATGCTTCCGGAACACCTCAATTTCTTCCGCTCTTCCCTCGACAAATTTCTTTTGGGCCTTTAGTTCACATTCACCATCTTCCAGGTCACACTGCTCGTTAAAGTAGTAGATGAACACCACATCATGCGATGAGTACCTTTCTAGCGGCAATGGGCCCATATGGGACCAAGGTAACCCAGCCTCAATCACTTATTATGTCACCCTATGTTCCATCAATATTCTAGATGACTGATATATATCTCTATATATATGTATTATAACCCATAATATATAATCTACTAACCCATTTAACCCTTTAATTACTCACACAATCACTACACAGTAATATCCCCAATCAATCTCTTCACAGAAATAGAACTATCTATAGTGTTTATACTTGCAAGGTATAAACACCTGATAGTCAACATTTCATCATCTTAGACACCACAGAATGTCACAGTAAGCAATACAAATGACAACACAGGATGTAAACAATACACAACTCGAATCAACAATTGACCCACCTAGTGAAGGGTGTGTCAGCAAAAACGCCTTATATATACCGGAAACGGTAGTTTAAGGGCTCACTCTTCTATACGCACTGACACAGAGAACTCAATCTACCTTAGGATCTCAACCAGAGAAGAACATATCCCAGCTACTCCCGTATCTCATCATGGCTACAGCTAGACACTGCCATACGCCACTTAAGCACTTATTGCCACATATTGCCACACTTGCTAAGCATCACCAATAGACTTAGATCAAACCCCTTTTACCCTAAGCTCAATACTAATACCTTAACAACTAAGTATTATAAAACTGTACTCTATAACTCAATATAATGTATAACCCAATCGAGTTATCTTACCCCCTTTATATAATATTCAATGTAATATTGCATGAGAATACCATACGATTCATGGTCTTCTACATGGCGACCTTGCATTAAAAGAACATACACTTGGAATCATAACTAACACTTGGCCCTACCTGACTCCAATACTCAAACAATCGACCTACAATCAAGCAAATCTTCACCCAATCTTCAGCACTACCTTGTCTACTCATCGCCCCAACCAGCTTCCTGCCTACCTCAACACATCACTTCCTATTTACAACCTACATCCGCCCGTCGTCACCTTCAAGTCTACAGACAGTTCCTGTGTATATCTGCCTGTTTCATCACTACAAGTCTACAGCAAGTTCAAGTAGGCTACATCAGCCCGCCTACCATCTCTACCCAATCATCACTACTCACCACTCCATGCTACCTGCAAACTAACAAGCAAACAAAAAACACCCAGTCAATGTGAACAGGACCAGCCAGACATCAAGACGCCTTCAACAGCCCTCGGACACAACAACGCCCTGGCCTGCCTGACGTAGACGACACATCACTACACACCACATATCTGCACATATCAACGCTTCAATTGATGTAACAAAATACAACAGGTATGCATGGTGTATTATCATTAATTTAAAAACACACCACAGTGAAAATAAGTGAACACACACACATACACACTATCTCACTACCAAAATCTCATACCGCAACACACACCCTCATCCTCTAACTACATGGTCCTTCCGCACACTATACCCCTCCTCCCCTACATGCATCCCCCTAACGAAACAACGTCAGACAACACCAGCTGACTTTCTTTTCATGTCACTACATAGCCACCGCGTTAGCACGCCCACTCCTCCCTCATCCACCAACTTCCACAATTATTACTGTTGGTGAGAAAATGGCCTTTGCTTTGCCTGAGCTAAAACATGCATTCTGCCAAACACCCGAACGTAAAACTGTCACAATTTACAGTGTTAATGAAAACACACTCATGTTACCTGCTAGGTGTGGTACTCATGATATAGAACTATCCCTTGACACAGACTCTCCAGTAAACCTTATAAGCCTTGCTAAATTTAAAAGCTTGAAGGACTTGAACCTCGAAGAATCTTACCCAGATATCGAGATTATGTCTGTGAGTGGAAACCACCTAGAAACCTTAGCTAAGGTTACCCTTTCAGTAGAATTTACAGAAGTGCACACAGCTAATCTGCCTTTCTATGTAATTTCGAAACTCCCAACAAACACCGACATGCTTCTAGGTTTAGAAGCTATGTCAAAAGTGAAACTTATTATCCTACCACACATGGATCAAGTTCTCATTGGGGGTTTACAAGGAGATAATGTGGAATGTATACGGAGTACCCAGGGAAACAGTTCTATACACCAGGTTAAATACCACAAACGTAGGACAGAATTCAAAGTACTATCTATCTATCTATCTATATGCTCAGGCCCAATCCCCATTTTGGGGGTAGCCGACTCAAGACAGAGCAAGAACAGGGAAAACACAAAAACAACATAAAACAAAAAATAAACGCAGATAAAAAACACAAACTCTCACACATCCAGGTCACCCAGGAGAAGACCCAGAGACCAGGGTAACCAAGGTCGCTCCAGCACTCCCCCGGCCCCTGACCACCCGGAGAGGTTCCGATCTCGGCAGGCAGACATGCAGCGGAGCCAAAGCCAAAAGCCCTCCCACCACACTTCCAGGCACACCCTTCATAATTATTAATCGTCTCCCCGGGCCAGGCGCCTGATGGACTATTATCTAGTCCAACTTGCGCCCGACCCCTTACTCCAAATGACCACGTGTTCACTCAACTATTCACAAGCATTCTCCATTCACTCCTGTCCACCACCACTTCCCCTGCCTGATCTATAGTCATTCCTCTATCATCCAAAGCCTTTCTTACACAGTCTCTCCATCTCAATGGGGTCTTCCTGCCCTTCTATCTCCCCTTGTACCTGACTCACATATTCTCTTTGTAAGCCTTTCATCTTCCATTCGTTCAACATGACCATACCAGCTCAGCACCCTTCTGTCCACTCTGGCTGACAAATGTTCCTGCTGCCCCACTCTCCTACATATCTCTCATTCCTCAATCTGTCTCTACAAGTAACTCCACACATACTCCTCAAGCGCTCATCTCCATCACATCCAGCCCTCTTTTCTCCTTTTTCTTCAGAGCCCATGTCTCAGTCCATACATCACTGTTGGCACAACAATCCCTTGATACAGTGCACTTTTTACTTTCACTCCAAGATTTCTCGTCTTCCACATACTTCCCATTGCTCCGAAAACCTTCCTTCCTTCACACACTCTCTGTTTTACCTCCACTTCCATACTTCCACTACTGCTTATTGTTACTCCTAGATATTTAAAACACTCTACTTGTTCCAATATTTGCCATCCAGCCTCACATCTAGATTCACCCTATGCTCTCCCCTATTACACACCATTACTTTACTTTTATTAACGTTCACCTTCAGTTTCCTCCTTCCACAAACCACACCAACTCTTTGACTACCCGCTGCAGTTTCTCATCAGAATCCGCCACTAATGCTGTGTCATCAGCGAACAGCAACTGATTCAACTCCCAATCTCTACCATTCTTTCCTACTAAACCCAATCCTCTTCCCATAGTTCTCCTTTTCACCTCCCTCACCACCATCCATAACATATTAAACAGCCATGGTGACATTACACAACCCTGTCGCAAACCTACCTTTGCCTCAAACCATTCACTCAACTCACCATTTCCTACTCTCACACATGCTCTGCTCCCTTCATAAAAACTCTTAACTGTTTCTAACATATTTCCTCCTTCAAAGTACAGTAACTCCAAACTCACTCCAACGCCCAATCATGACACTACGCAGTGAGGGAAATTAAAATGTAACCTTCCTCACCTCACCCTAGGTGTTTTGAGTAATTAATACTACATTAATCCAACCTCTTCTATCCATATTGTTTTGGATATCTAATTTTTCCAATTCACACACACATACACTCACTACACATCTGCTAGAATAGCTATATATAATTAGATTAACATTCCAACAGTCAAATCTATACTCAAAACACGTCTAACTCTTTACTCAAACTCTTAAAAATTACTCTTGATTTATACACTATTTAACCCGTACAGCCCCAGCGACGCGCCTGACGCGTCGGCGATGTATGTAACGCACAGCCCCAGAGACGCGCCTGGCGCGTCACCCTAATTGCGCCGACCGTAACCTCAGGTGTAGCCACTCAAGAGGGCTCAGATTTGTATGGGAACTGTGTACGTATCCCACGCAACCGTGCCGATGATTGAAAACTCTCAAAGTCCACGTGCGTGCGCGCGAGCGCGCAAAAACCTGTTTTTTTGGGATAATTGCCTTCAATTTTTTACTCTTATAAAATCCGTTTTCGGGGGCTCTGTAGGACCATTTTTTAAGCTTTTTGAGCGGTTTTTCGTGTTTTTCCTTCATTCCTAACCCATTCGCTATTGTTTCTGGAATAAAACCATTTTTTTGAAAACCGGCCGGGTTCTGGTGCGCAAACATTACAAAACTAGCCGGGGCTCCACGGGTTAACACCAGTATTTTAATTACTCAAAATCATCTAAACCCAAGGGATTAGTTTTTGAATAATTGATTACATTCACCGAACATGTGAACATGTGGTCAATGTGTATTGATGGTAATTTTTGAAACTATTGATCCCAATCAATTATTATAATTATACCTTCATTTGTGTTTAACTGTATTTGACAACCAAATTTTAACCCTCTCATACATGTAATCAAATGAACAATTTCTCATTTACCCAAAATGTGAAATTGGATGTGTAGGGCCTACACGGTTGTACACCCTTGGATATTACAAAGGTAATATTCATTAGGAACTCACCACTTAATTAATTATAAAACCTGAACCATACATTGCGATGTATAAGAATTTATAATTACGGATTCATTTGTGTTTAACTGTGTTTAATTAACCAAATGAATTTTTTTTCATACACACAGGTTGTGAACAATGACGCACCAATAAGTTCCTATAAAAATAGGACCCACCAATATAATCTCAATGCTAGAGGTTTCAATAATATTGATGTGGATTAAATATTGGTTACGCAGATGTTCAGAAAGTTAACTTCAGACCATTTTTGCATCTAACTCCCTATTTTTGCTCTAAACTGGAACTCTCAAACTCACAATTACTTATGAGTGTGTATAATGTATGTCTTGGATCCAAAATTTGATATCCGTTATATGAATTCATTTAGCTATACGTGACGAGTGTTTAATTATTCTATGTATGTTCAACTCCAACAGATATACAAGTTTAGTAGCTTAACGACAATTATAAAGCCTACCCTTACATTGCGATGTAAAGTAGCTATAATTGTGACACATGCGATCGCTTACGCAAATGTTAATGGCAACTCCGCAGATATTCATAAGTGCCAAACGAATATATCTGATAGCCGTAGGCCTATACACTCAATAATATTAATCCTTTATGTTTGCCAATATTCATATATGGATAATTTTATTGAACTTTATTATGTCTAAAATTGATTACTGTTCATTTTAACTAGGTAAATATATACAACCGGTACACCATCCAAAATTTAATTATATTACTTGGATATTTGTTAGCTAACTACACGACACCAAACTTTTAACTACAGACACCAAACTTTTTACACACATCATACTGCCAAGAATTTGATGTTCACAGGAAATCTGAAAAGCTTGATGCAGAAGGACGTGATCGCTGAACCTTCAGGGTCAATCAGCGGAGAAAACGAGTCGAAGGAGAAAAGAGGAGAATAAAAATAAAGACAAAATACCCCAAGTTATGGCTGTATTATGTATTTATTATTTGTATCCATATATACGCATGTTATAAAACTCTTTTACTCTTTACTCTGAGTCTCTGATACCAAGCGTTTTCTCTATCAGGAGATTACATGCACGACTCACGTTTCTCAATCACATGAATTACATCACAGTAATTTGAAGAATCTATACTCAGATAGCAAGAATCCCTATATTAACGTAACTCCAGAAACTGTTATACTCAGATAGCAAGAATCCCTATATTAACGTAACTCCAGAAACTGTTATACTCAGATAGCAAGAATCCCTATATTAACGTAACTCCAGAAAACTGTTATACTCAGATAGCAAGAATCCCTATATTAACGTAACTCCAGAAACTGTTATACTCAGATAGCAAGAATCCCTATATTAACGTAACTCCAGAAACTGTTATACTCAGATAGCAAGAATCCCTATATTAACGTAACTCCAGAAACTGTTATACTCAGATAGCAAGAATCCCTATATTAACGTAACTCCAGAAACTGTTTGACTTTCTTTCTTTAATTTGCCCTATGATATCCTATTTGTTGGAAACAAAATAAACCTGTCCTACACCAGAATCTATAAATATTTCCTCGAATTCGGGCTCTCGCGATTCATTGGATAGGAAATATAGATATAAGATGTCCCTATTACAAATACAACTCACTTACACGTCATATGAAATTCTTGTACTCTATCTGAATTTAGTTTAATTCTATTTCAATTATTAATAATTGTTTACTCTAATCCTTATAAATAAATCTCTATAAAGGAACCATTTGAATATTATATTTTCGTTCTTTACTAAATTGGATGTTGGTGGAACAACATTTTTAACAGGGGGCATGTAACCTGCATATTATACTCAAATATACACATGTAACCCAGCCTGTTACGCTGCAGCTTGCCAGAATGTGCTCGAACTCGCTAGCGATCGCCAGGGCAGTGTAATGGGCTATAATAATCATAGAACGATGTTCTTTCTTTCCTAGTATTCATGTTGCCACAGCCAGATCAGTGGTGGTCTTTGTTCTTGTCTGTGACACATGGAAGTATTTTATATCAATAATAGAGTATAAGATATGCAGTGTGAAGTTAAGGAGAAAGAGCGAGGTAGGCAGCGAGGTTGTATTATGTGCGTGGGTATGTACGTGTGCCTTCCTCGCTCGCGCGGGCTTTCCCACGCCCTTGATTGGCTGGCGGGCCTGGCGCGTCCTAGGACGCTTGCTTTTCATGACGTAGTGGTCTGTGATTGGGTGCCGTTGTCCTAGTGTTGGTGCTGGGGGGTCCCCGCCGCGTATCTCCTTAGAGCTTGGCATAGCGTTCTTGGTCCTAGACGTCCCTTGCAATCTGTCCCCCAATCTAACCCCTGTACTACTGTTTCTCTCTCTGAACTTCTTTTTTTCCATTACTTCTCATCTTTATTCAATTACTTATCCCTTCTGGTTCTGCATACAACTTCCATAGTCGGCCAGTCGTATTACCAGCACCAGTTCTCACATATATGTTTTGCACTAGCTTTAGGGATTATTAGTCATAGTCACATGAGTCATATTATCATTGGGTGCTTCTAATTATTGAGTTGTTCTTTGTTACTATTTAATGCTAGACAGTGGAGGGTATCTTTGGTTGTTGTCTGAGTTATGTACATGGCAAGGCAGAAGCTAGAAGGCACGGAGCTAGGTGCCTGTAACCCTTGTGCATATTTCTCCTTTGCGAGTGCAAAGCGAGTGCAGCATACAAGCGAAGGGCTTTTGCCTACACTTTCTTGTATGCTCGCTACCTCATTGTGTTGACCTTTGTGGAGCGCCAGGGTAAGACCAGATACTTGAGATCTGGACTTACCAAGAGAGCCTCCTAGTCACTTAACGTAACATAAGGGAAATCTGTTCAAGGGGTAACAGTAGGCTACGAGCATGCTTGCGCTCTGCCTAGCCTCCTGGTGCCTTTTATGCCGCTGCTAGACTTTATTAGTAATAAAGACAGCATTGTTTAATAACTTTAACTGTGAATGCTTTAGGAATTCACGTATTATTTTAGCCTAGGTTGATGCTTGGTGCACAACCCAGTATGGCTGTTACTTTGGCTAAGGAAGTACTGTTTTGAGTGGTTTTATTAGTGCTGTCACAGAGTTGTTGCACTCCCTTGTTATATATGTATCCTACTTGTTGGTGTATTTAAGATACACGCTTTGGTGTCCTGCCCCTGCAGTATTTCTGTTCTATATTAACGAGCATCTTAGAGCATCAGACGTTTTCAGAAGATTCCATATCTGTTTGCTTTAGGACTAGACTTTCAGTGTTTTCATAGAGCATTGAAGCGTTTAGTGTTGAGTACAGACTCACACTAAAGTTAACGTAAGCATATAATCCATTATTAAATCTTGTTATAGTTTATTCAAGCATTGTTATTACTTAAGAGCATTTTATTAACGTAAAGTACTCCTGTTGTGAGTAGGCTTGCCGTCACCGGAAAGCCTTTGTAGAAGTGCACTAAAACCCAGTTAATTGATACCCCGTTATCCAGTAGATTACCTGGAGGGTTTAAGTGTTTTGTTCACCGGCGTAATAGTTCGAGGGTTTGGAATTAGCGTACCGTTGTTGCAGACATAGCCTATCATCTAGTCCATTATTAAGTGCCCTTATTTATTTCGTAGTGCCGGTCGTAACAAGCCTCAATCACTTAACCCTTAACTGGCGGCATGCAACATATGTCGAGTGAAATAAATTTGGACTAAGTGGCGGTGCACGACAGCTGTCGAGCGCCATTTTCAGCACGTAATGTTGCTGAGAGAGAGCTGAGCGGTGGACGAGCGTAGTAACCTTTGACCGCTCCCCACGACCACGTGGATGTACTGAACTGTATTCTACTTTCCTCCCTCCTTTCTCACTCGCTACACAGGGAATTATGTACGGAAATTACCTTATTATAGGGTTTTTCCACTCGTGTTGCACGACCGTTGCAAGAGAACCAGTGGTCGTACAAGGATGGTTTGGGTGTCATTGGAAAGCTCTGTTTACGCCCTTTCAGGAATAGATACTTGTTTTACGCTCTGGGTCTTATTTAGGCATGAAAATGATCACCTAAACAACCCTATTTAAGGTAAAAAAAAAAACGCAGTGCGGTACGGTCAAATAGACTGCCTAGCCCGCCAATAAGGTGTTAAGGAACATTGTGCATAAAGACTTCAACTCCGGCCAGTGAAATACTGGATAGGATGTGGTTTTTCCTATAAATAAATACATCTATGTGCAAAGTTACAATAACATAGAATCGTGTAGTACAATTGTATTATTATTTGTATTCTTCTTCTTTTGCAAAATGTACAAATAATTAATTGAAATAGGGTCGGAGAGGTGAAAAATGTTATTGCATTCAAATTCGAACCTTACCTCAAACAATTTGCCCGCTACCCCATTAAATACTAACATTTGTGTTTGGTTTGCTGGGTTCCAACACCAAATGTAATTGTTTTGTAAATTTTTGTTCTCCTCCCGACTTGATTAGTGCTGTCGTAGTATTTCAGCCATTGTGCATTTACCATAAACCAATTTATTTCTTGTTAGGTAGAGTTTCATTACATTCCGATCAATAACCCGTCCCCCTGTACCTTTTCGGGGGAAGACACCCGATAAATGCCTCGCATCATCATATATAGTGGGATTTTTTTTGAATCGGCAATGATTGCTAGGGTGTATAGGGGTATTGGAGGGGGCTGTCTGATCATTATGTAGTAGTAGCTAAGGTTAGGATACAAAAGAAGTGGGTGAGGAGAGCTGGAGGGAGGCGAGAGAAAGGTGGAATGGTGAGGAGGGTGGAGAGGTTACAGGTGGAGGAAATCAGGGAAGATTACAGGCGAGCAGTAGAAAGACGACTAGGTGGGTTCGACCTGGAAGTTATAGAGGAAGTGGAAGAGAGCAAGGTGTTTAAGGGCTGGGAGCTGAGGAGGGTGCGGGAATGCCCGGGAAATCAAAGCCCCACCCAGGGCCCTGTGCCCCTCAGCAATTATGAAGAGAAAGTTGAGGGGCAAGGGAAAAATGTGACGCTTTGGCTTCCAATCTTGGTAGATTGAGAGGTAAATCCACGGAAGGGACGCCGTCACTTGAGATCTAGAAAATATCTAAGTAAAATGAACATCAGAGTAAGCTATGGGTATGGCAGAGAACGCTCAACTCTCACTCTGATAGACCAGCCCATCACCAGAAGTCAAGCAAGTTAGGGAAGGTAGCAAGGTAAAACAGTAAGGTGTGAAAGAAAAGAATGGGAGAACGCTAGACGAGAAGAGAGAGTCGAAAGATGGAGGGAGTACTTCAATGAGTTGCTAAATGTAAGGAATGAAGAGCCAGCAAACATAGTGGGATATGGTATGGGAGGGAGAAGAAGAGAAGTAGGGCAGGAGGAGGTGGTGATCAGGAGGTACAAAGGAGTACAAAGGAAATCAAGCAACAACATATCTAGTGACCCTTCTGGGTTGCTTGTCCTCCAAAACACTGAGGATCAAGTGTCCAAACAGTGGTTTAGAGTGGGTAGAGGTCAGAAGTGTGGGAAGCCATGAGTGAAGTTGGGGAAAGCCCCAGGAACAGATGGAGTGTGTAGGGAAATGTTGAGTTACGTTGGTGAGATAGTGATCGAAGGGGTATGGAAAATGTGCAAACTAGCATGGGAGAAGGGGAGTGCACCCGATGACTGGAAGACTGGCATAATAGTACCCCCTATATAAGGACAAAGGGGAAAGAGGAGTATGTGGTAACCACCGAGGAATATGTCTTCTAAGCGTAGTAGGGAAGGTATACAGTAGGGTAGTGATTGAGAGAGTGAGAGTGCGAACGGAGAAATGGATGGGCGACGAGCAGGGAGGTTTCAGGAAGGGAAGAGGATGTGTAAATCAGATTTTTACCCTGAATTGTGTTGTGGAGAAGAAACAAAAGGTGTATGTTGCCTTTATGGACTTGGAGAAGGCCTATGACAGAGTGGATAGAGAAGGTTTGTGGAAAGTACTTAGATTAGATGGAGTAGATGGCAAGTTGCTAAAAGCAGTGAAAAGCATGTATGAGGGTGCAAAGGCAGCAGTATGTGTGGAGAGTGAGCAGAGCGAGTTCTTTGACCTTAATGTTGGTTTGAAACAGGGCTGTGTGATTTCCCCGTGGTTGTTCACTGTATATATGGAAGGAGTCATGAAAGAAATAATATCAAGAGCAGTGGATGTTGGTGTATCGCTGAAAAAGGAGGGAATTGAGTGGAAGCTACCTATACTGCTCATTGCGGATGATAACAGTTCTGATGAGTGTATAATGAATGGGAGTTGCAGGGTCCGGTAAATGAGTTTGGAACAGTGTGCGAAAAATGGAATTTGAAGGTAAATGCGGGGAAGAGTAAGGTTATGGTCTTCGAAAGGGGTGAAGTTACAGAGTGTGAGGTGAAGCTGACGGTCAGGCTATGGAGATCGTCAACTCTTTTGAAGTATGTGGGCAGTGTGTTGAGTAAAGATGGGACTATGGATGAAGAAGTGCGGAAGAGGGTATAACAGGTGAAGAGGGTTATAGGAACGCTGAAAGCAAGTAACAAGAAATAGGGTGGTCAGTATGGAAGTGGCCACCCCTTCGCGGGTTGTGGCATCAGGCCAAAGAGAGGATAGATAGATTGCATTTTTTAAATGTTACTTAGATACATGATCTATCAATTTTTAACTTCTTCTTGACGATGGAACTTGTCGATGCTTCACTGATTGACCCCTCCAGGGCTGCTTGGTTCACCTCAATATTCGATTGTGATCCTGCACTTTTATGATGGTTGGTGTAACTGGCGAAGAAGGCCCTTGCTCATCCATGACCGAGATCCACAGTCTTGGAACTGACCGAGTCCCATCATCCAAGGGTACATTAGTTGACTGTCATCTGAAATGTGTGGGCAAAAAAATATACATAAGTTTTTTGTAATGCATATATAAAGTTAATTGTAGCATGATTTATTTATTAGTACACAATAATTCCCTAAATACACAAACAAAAACAAAAATTATTTTCAAATTCAAGAAGGATAAGACAGTGGTGGAAAGAAAGTCATTGATTGATTATGTATGTGTCGATGCACGAATGAAGAAATCTGTGATGGAGGCTAGGCCGTATAGGGGTATTGGAGGGGTCTGTCCGTTCATTATGTAGTAGTAGCTAAGGTTAGGATATAAAAGAAGTAGGTGAGGAGAGCTGGAGGGAGGCGAGAGGAAGGTGGAATGGTGAGGAGGGTGGAGAGGTTACAGGAGGAGGACATCAGGGAAGAGTACAGGAGAGCAGTAGAAAGACGACTAGGTAGGTTCGACCTGGAAGTTATGGAGGAAGTGGAGGAGATGAGCAAGGTGATTAGGGATGAGATCTGTGCAGCATGTGAGGAGGGGTGTGGAGTGAGGAGAAGAGGGAGGGGAGTGAAAGGTACAGCATGGTGGACAGCAGAAGTAAAGATAGCTGTGGAAGAAAAGAAGCAAGCATATAGAGAGTGGTTGGGTAGTAGAGGGAATGAAGATTTCGAGAGACAGAAATGAGCCAGATACGTGGAGAGTAAGAGGGTGGTGAAGAGAGTAGTCAAGGAAAGTAAGAGGAGAGTAGATGAGGAATTTGGAAGGAATCAGAGTGTAAAATGGAGGGAGCTAAAGAATCTGTCCAGGAGAGAAGTCGAGAAAGTTAGGGAAGGTAGTAGGGGGAAACAGTAAGGGTGTAAAAGATAAGAATGGGAGAATGCTAGCCGAGAAACAAGAGAAAGTCGAAAGATGGAGGGAGTACTTCTATGAGTTGCTAAATGTAAGGAATGAAGAGGCAGCAAACATAGTTTCATATAGACCTACTATCAACATCATTGTGTACCGAAATGGATCTTTATGGTACATTATATGAATGGCAATTATATAATCCTACAGATGATCCTGCTTTGTAAACTGATCCATGACACCATTAACATTTTGTTCATACACTTTTTCTTGTTTCCACTAGTTATTGACCAAATAATAATCTTAATACTAGTAAATCAATTGCGGTGTTCATAGGGCATATTTTCAAGATGGTTGACAGCAGCCATACTGAATTTTGACATGAAAGAGACCTCAAACTGTTGAAATAACCTCAGAAATGAGTTCTTCATGCCAAATTTAGTGGAAATCGACGTATTACACAATATTCGGTGACATGGTTCGCGAGTTATAATGTTGTGTGCGGCGGCGGCGGCCATATTGGATTTGGGCCTCTCCTGGAATTTGCGGTATTTTTCAGAGGGACATAGGGCCTTATTTTTTTCTAAATTGTCTAGGACCCTAAATCCATATTAAAACATACCTAAGCTCTCGATGGTCACGGGAGTCCAATATAATGACCCCACTGTCCGTGATGATGTAAGGAGGCTGTGGTTGACCTTGAGAATAAGGATATGGTTTGCAATGATCATGAAGGCTGTAGATGATTATTTGATATTGACTGGACATTCATTAACAATAAATGTATATTAATAACAATAATCTCGATTGAAGAAAAGTATTTGCATTGTAATATAAGTTACTAACTTGGAAGTACACACAACCCCCTCAAACTTTGGTCAAACATAAATAATATATACAGTATATATATATATATATATATATATATATATATAGAGAGAGAGAGAGAGAGAGAGAGAGAGAGGAGAGAAATGTAGGGTACATAGTAACAAAAAACGAATGGAGGATCCATCCGTAGATTTAATCCCGTTGAGTAGTTCTGGAACCCTGCAATTGATGGCGCTGAAAATAAATGTCGAAAAAGGTAACTGGCAACGTTCAGAGGCACTTTTTTTATTAATAAAATATATAGACTCCTCTCCTCTATACACACTCTCTGCTCACCAGTCAGGTCCATTCCTTGGCCGGCATGTTAATTAGTTGTCCTTGTGTTTGTGTGTTTTTGCGACATTCTCAGTGTTTGTCGGTGGGCTAAGTGGATCATTTGTGGTTGTGAGGGACCCGAAGATCACTAGGACAGAGGACACTTAGAAAAACGAGGAATCTGATTTTGGCGATGCACACCCATGGTACTGTGAATTGATGTCTAGTCATGGTGTTGACGGTGGAGCACTTGTCGATGATCATTATAATATTATTTGGCTGAGAGACCTGGTAACTTGACTCCCTATCCTTTACGCTGAAGACTGTTGACTGTTATTTTGTATTGACAGTAGTTACATCCGGTCTTTATGTGCCTCATTGATCTGCTATATCATATACAGCATTGTTTGATAAGTTAGGATTGGTTAGGTAAATTAGGGTAGTTTAGTTTAGACAGGCAAGTTACTGTAAATAATGTGCCATCTCTGGTAGAAAAGAGTGTGAAGGCGGATAGGACATCATGAAGCTTGCCTTATATTACAACCATACAGTCTTAAGAAAAAGATTATGGGCCTTTCTGGAACCTCAAACTATTTATCTGAACCCCGGAAATCGTTTACTAGATAATGTGAAGACTTAGATTCGACTCAAGACGAGATACTGTAGCTTCGCAAAATGTCATAATCAATGACACATAGTGTACACTCCTGGCCATCTTCCCCCTTAACCCTGTAATGCCATGTACGCAGCCGGATCCCTTACCCTCTGAGCATGTGCGAAAATGTTAGCCCCGAAAATGTGGCCCCGCCCCCCTGCCCAACCGCGTTTAAATATAATCTTCAAACCGTACCTGCCAAGTCGCTCCGTAGCATAGTCGGTATAGCTCCCGCCTCTGGATCTGATAATCCAGCGTTTGATCCCACTCGGATCTAGTGTACTTTATATTTTTATTTTGTTATTTGTGTTATGTTATATTAAAATATATTATATTATATTAGGGTTAGGTTAGGCTAGGTTAGGTTAGGTTAAGTTAGGTTAATCTAATCTAATATAATATTTGTACATTTTGGGCAGTGGGCGGGGCCAAGGCATGGGATCCGGCTGCGGCGATGGCCTCCCCTTAACCCTTCCAGTACCAGTGACTTCCTTTTCATTATATTCTGGCAACTATACTAGACAAGATTATTCAGCTTAGAAAGGACTTGTACCCTTATAAGGCTACAAACCATATTAATTATTCCTTTGGACTATTTACGAGCCGCACCACAGCGAGCAGCGCAATCTTAATGGGTGATGGCAAAGTAACATAAAAATTAAGAATTGTTAGCATAGGTTTAAACTTCCGGAAATTAAGTGGTAATAAATTCTATCTATCTATCTATCTATATGCTCAGGCCCAATCCCCATTTTGGGGGTATCCGACTCAAGACAGAGCAAGAACAGGGAAAACACAAAAACAACATAAAACAAAAATAAACACAGATAAAAAACACAAACTCTCACACATCAAGGTCACCCAGGAGAAGACCCAGAGACCAGGGTTACAAAGGTTGCTCCAGCACTCCCCCGGCCCCTGACCACCCGGAGAGGTTCTGATCTCGGCAGGCAGACATTCAGCGGAGCCAAAGCCACAAGCCCTCCCACCACACTGCCAGGCACACCCTTCATATTAATCGTCTCCCCGGGCCAGGCGCCTGATGGACTATTATCTAGTCCAACTTGCGCCCGACCCCTTACTCCAAATGACCATGTTTTCACACAACTATTCACAAGCATTCTCCATTCACTCCTGTCCACCACCACTTCCCCTGCCTGATCTATAGTCATTCCTCTATCATCCAAAGCCTTTCTTACACAGTCTCTCCATCTCAATGGGGGTCTTCCTGCCCTTCTATCTCCCCTTGTACCTGACTCACATATTCTCTTTGGAAGCCTTTCATCTCCCATTCGTTCAACATGACCATACCAGCTCGGCAATGTTCTATCCACTCTGGCTGAGAAATGTTCCTGCTGCCCACTCTCCTACGTATCTCTTCATTCCTCAATCTGTCTCTACGAGTAACTCCACACATACTCCTCAAGCAGCTCATCTCCATCAAATCCATCCCTCTTTTCTCCTTTTTCTTCAGAGCCCATGTCTCAAGCCCCATAGATCACTGTTGGCACAACACTTCCTTGATACAGTGCACTTTTTACTTTCACTCCGAGATTTCTCGTCTTCCACATACTTCCCATTGCTCCGAAAACCTTCCTTCCTTCACACACTCTCTGTTTTACCTCCACTTCCATACCTCCACTCCTGCTTATTGTTCCTCCTAGATATTTAAAACACTCTACTTGTTCCAATATTTCCCCATCCAGCCTCACATCTAGATTCACCCTATGCTCTCCCCTATTAAAAGACACCATTACTTTACTTTTATTGACGTTCACCTTCAGTTTCCTCCTTCCACAAACCACCCCAAACTCTTTGACTACCCGCTGCAGTTTCTCATAAGGAATCCACAACCAATGCTGTTTTCATCAGCGAACAGCACACATGATTCACTCCCAATCTCTACCATTCTTTCCTACTAAACCCAATCC
>CM064547.1:10179924-10319038 GCA_032716605.1 Paralithodes platypus | reverse complement strand
ATCATGTTTTGACCCTTCACAACTGTATTTTCTCTAGTAAATATAAAGATGTTGGATATACAAGGGTATTTTCGCATATTGAAGCTAAAATACTTGGCTAGTTGTGATTTTTTGGCCAATACTTTTGTGAAGAATATTTGTAGTGATATCATTTATTAGTAACCTATTCAATTTAGTTTAACCTAAGTAAAATTATGTTGGTGAAACCGGACACAGCCAAACACAAATGATCTTCCTGTGATGTTTTTGAACCTAACCTAACCTCGACGCCCAACAAGAACCCCACTTGCTAATGATTATTCCCACACATTTTTAGGGTATTAACCATTGCAAAATGCCCTTTGGAGAAACTACGTACAATCTCAAGCTGCTAGATCTTCAGATAACCGAAATATGTACTAGTCCTCACAATGTTTCCTAACATTAGTCCTCGGACAGGCCTGTTTCAAGATAATGTTCCCTAAGAAGTCTCTGGAGTCACAATTTGGCCTATAAACCTAAGGACAGGCCATATTTTTTCCAGATTGGCCCTAAAGCTACTCAAAATGGTGTATTTGTGTCACAGATACATTAAAATTACCTTTTAGGAAGTACCCTCTGCAGTTGTCGTGTGAGGTAGCTGTGGGCAGAACACGAATTATGGAGAGGTCATTATAAGAGACCTCTTACTAACATGAATGTCTATATTAAGAGAATAGTCCTATTCATAATAATGCCTTATGTGCCTTACTAACCTGAAGTTTTTAGTAAGATTTGGGAAGCACTCGACCCTAAAGTTAAGAAAGTTGTATATATCCTGTAGGTGACTAGATAGTCAACAACCATATCTATTTAACCCCCAAAACGGAATCTAATAAAATATAAATTCTAGACCAAATTTTTTATTTAAAACAACAACAGCCAGTGCAGAAGTGAGGGGGTATGAAAATACTAGCGTATTACAGAGAGAAGGAAAATCCATCTAAGACTATCTATTATGAGCTTGGTATCGAAACCTGACTGTTTAAAGCAAGGACAGGGTCCCTGAGAGACAATGAGACCAGGAGATGAATGATGATATGTGACCGGCACTGCAATCAATGTGAAATGGAGTAACCCAATAGTGGAGGATGTAAGAGCACATATATATAACGGAAATTTACAGATATAATGAGTAGATAGACGATTTGAGGGGTACATGAGGAATAGCTTGGATTAGTTGGTGGGAGGAGATTAGAGCAAGAGCATAGAGAGGTGTGGCGCTATTGGGGTTAACACAGGAATGGAAACACAAGACATGGAGATTGTCGTGAAGAGATGTTGAGAACATTTGGAGAAGAGAACATAGGGTGGGGGGGGGGGGAGCGGAGGTGAGTGAGGGGGTGAGGGAAGTTGAGGTGGGGTTTAAAAAAAAAAAAAATGGTCCTTAAACGGATCCGTCTACTCTAAACGTGCCCTCCTACTCAACTTGTTCTGTAGGCCAGTACCGATTTTAAAGGTCACGCCTGTGGATCTGACACTGTCCTGCGGGGCGGATTTCTATAGGACAAGATAGAAGAAGGGCAGCACACAGGGAGAAGCTGGATCTCTAGACATTGCGGGTGGGTCCATAGTGCTATATTAATTATGTAGCCCACACTCCTGCAATGACGTTTTTCTATATTTCGTTGTTAAGAAACGATTATGTATGGCAAGACGGAAATAAATTCAACATGCGGTATTTCTAAGTTAACTACAATGTAAAGTGCGACACCGATATATAGGGTGTAGATGGGTAACGAAGCAGAGCATAACAAAATGTAGGCTACAACACTTGGTGGTAGTTGCACTGATCTAAAAATGGTTTTTTTTGTACAGAACACTAAATTTGTCCGATAAAATTGTCAAAACTAGTGACACTAACAGAAAACCATGACAAAACAGGTTTTTGCCATTTTATTTTCCAACGTACGATTATACGATTGCCTCGACGTAGAGAAGAGCTTCGCCGAAGATGCAGAGATCCTTCAAAGCCTTCTTCTCACGGTTTGTCAGTCGGAATTTAGGTTCTTTACCATCCAAACCCCTTGAAAGCGTAAATGATTCTTGCTCATCCATTGATGGGCATGGTGCATGTGTACAGGAGCTCGGAATCGAACTCCACGAGGAGGTAATATGCCCGATGACCAAGACCAGAAGCTCCAACATCTCCCTGGTATCCGTCTTCTAGAGAGGTGCTGTATTTATAGTTTCTTACTCCATCGCAAAGGCGACTGCTTCATCTCGATGATTTTTGGAGTTAGCTCGCCCGCGTTCATCACCGTCATATCATCCGTAGGGTCCCCGAGGTTGAAATGCTTCCTTGTCGATAAAAGCCCACTGGCGTTGAAACATCTTGTAATAGGAGCGCTTTCGGGCACGGGAAGTTCCCCTCCCTCCCCATCACAGCTCCGAAATCAGCAGCCAAGATGACTTTCCATGATATGGTTGGCGGCATAGGCCATGTAAAGAAAATCCCTTCCGTATCTTCTGTTCCAGACGGACGCATTGCCGCCGGGTCCGGATGTCCCGTAATTTGCAAGCGGTCCGGTGTCAAAAGACATGGCGACCACTTCTCTCGGTTCACGGTCCCCCACTCCTCCCAAGCAATGGAAAACAGCTTTGAGCCTTGCGAGTTTCAACCACCGGTACCCGAAGGGAGTTTAGAGACGCCAGAGGAGAGCTGGCTGACTCCTACTCTACTCTTTCCAGGATATTCAAGATACGCAGGAGCGATCCACATGCTCCTTTGTTGTCAGGGCTTGAATGGGCTTTTCCATCCCAATGGGACAACCAAGGGGACAATCCGCTTGGAAGTTCCCCCCTTTTTTGGAGGTTTTCGCGCGAAATCGTGCCTCCTGGCTTGACTGTCGAGACCCGGCAATGGTTTGTGCGGTTGATGGGCAGGTCCGTAGTGTTCATGGCCGAGGCTTTTTGCAGCTTCTGTCAGCACGAGGGTGGCTTGTTTTTTTGGTTCGGTCGGAAAGCTGAGTACAATCCAGTGCAAGGCTGCGAGAGATGGTGAAACATATGTTTTTTTGTAGTCTCTTCGTGGCTGCTCTTGGTGGAGAGCAGGATTTTTTCTTCCTGAGCACGGCTGCCGTCCTCTCCTCACTGCTGCTGTCCTCTCCTTCAGCACTGCGTGGCCTTGAATAGCGAAGACGCCCGCGCTGAGTTGGATGATCTTCATTTCTTCACGGGCCTTTCTTCTCTCCACGCCTTTCCTCAGGCTCTTTCTCCTTCCGCAGCTCTCCGTTCTTTGGCTGCCAGGGAATTGTCCGCTTAGGTACCACCCATTAAAGGCTCTAACCGGCCCTTCTCTTCGGCTGAGCAAAGGACAACATCCTTGTCCTCTTTGAGTACAATGAGAGACAGGGCGTCCGCGTTAGCGATATCAAAGAGGTCGACTATTTGAGGTTCCCGGCAAGCTTTTCCTCCGTCTTCGACCTGCCCTGGTGTCCTTCGATCCCTCAAAGCGTTTTTATGGTCTGTCCATGATTGGAATAGACCGTTCCAGCTTGATTTTGATGATGGTTTTTTTGCTCCCCCTAAACGGGGATCCTGGCCTTTGGTTTCCGGACCCATAAGGGGGTCATGGCCACTGTGCGGAAGGCTTTTCCCACAGATTTCTCAAAGAGTGTAAATTTGTGTTGTTGGCGTAAGTGGTTGTGTGAAATGCAGTCTTCTATAGATTTGTTTTTATTTTATTGGTGCTGTGGTTTACCGCCTGGGCATGGTGTCCGACGACTGGATTCATCCAGTCTGCTTCTTATAGCTCACAAGAGCTTGATGGTGTCCGCATCTCAGCCTGGCCAGGTGGACCTTGTCCTGCGTGGAGGAAAGGAGGATTCATAAGGATGGATTTCGTTAGATCGTGCCGTGCAGCTGCGTGTTGTGCCTATGAGTGAGGGGATTGAACGGCGAGTGATATGAGTATGGATGTGCTTCCAGAAGTGCGGGTTTTGGGGTGTGCAGGGAGGTAGAGAGGACAGTATTTGTGTGTGATAAGCGTGTTCTGGGTGTTGTTTTGATATTTCTTGGTGATCTGTGGGTGTGTTTGCCATGTATATGTAGTTGGGTGGTGTTGATTCGTGGAGGCTGCTGGCCATAAATTGAGGTGCCTCTCATTTCTAGATGATCTATTGACCTTTAGGACCTTTGGTTTCCTTGATGTAGGTGATCTGTTGGTGTAGTAGCTGTTGCATCCTGTGATTGATTTTCAGGGCTTTATTTTTAATAGTCTGTAGAGGTCGTATGATGTGTTTCAGCTAGGTTAGAAGCCCAGGCCCAGCTTGGCGTCTTCCATAACTGGGAGGTCTTATTTATTTGTTTGTAGACTTGTGGTGGTGGTTTCTTTGTTGTGTTCCAAATTTCGTGTGGGGCAAATTGATCTGAGGGCGTTAAAGTCTGGGGTGTCAGATTTGGTTTTCGTGTTTGTGGTGTGCTGTTTGAATGTCATTTGGGTGTCGTATGTGGTCCTCCTAGGATTTTGTGGTGTGTGTGTGTGTGGTGTGTGTTATGGGTGTGTTGGTTTATGTTGAGTCCCACAGGGCATGAATCGTGATCTCCTGTCCCAGCTTGTGAGGAGTGTTGCAGGTGATTTAGCTGGGTCTAAATTGAGTCTGTTTGTAGTGCACCCTTCATGTAATGTGTCGAGATAGTCTTGAAGGATTCTTGTTGCTGTGTCTGGGTTTTGGTGCGTGACCTGTAAGTTCCGCGCACCAGCCCAAAGAACAGCCAAAACAATCTGTGCTGGACTACCCATAAATAGTCTCCAATCGGCACGAAATTTGATCACAATAGTTCTCGATTAGGAATGGAACAAAGCCAGGGGGTGAGAGGTTAGGATTTCTTACTTTCGAAAATAATGGCCACCCTACTATCCATATAATGCCTTACTAACCTGAATTTTCTTAGTAATAGAATAGTGCTAATTCATATATTGCCTTATACGTGCCTTACTAACCTGAATTTTTTAGTAAGATTTAGGGTAACTCAATCCTAAAGTTAAGAAACTGGGAGATATAGGTGACTACATAGCAAACAATCAATATATAACCCCAAAAAAAGGATATAATAATAAAATATAAATTCTAAACAGTTTTTATTTGTACACACCGCCCTCATATTATTTTAAGTAGCTTTCTTGAAAAAAGATGGCTTGTAATTTTTCCACGACATCTTTCACCCACAAAAATTTAGACCCTCCTGAAAAAAGGTTCACCACCAACTCAAGTTCCATCAACTCACGTTGGACAGCAGAAGATCGCCTAAATCTTTGTGTGTGAAAATCACGACAGGAACCCGTACAGCGGCGACGCCGCAGCAACCTGGCCAGGTAGTCGCTCTCTCTGGGTGGAGCAGCCCGACCAGGTAGTCGCTCGCTCTAAGTTGCTCAGCCCGCCCAGGTAGTCGCTCTCTCTAGGTGGTATCAGCCCGACCAGGTAGCCACTCTCTGGGTAGAGCAACCCGGCCACGTAGTCGCTCTCTCTGGGTGGAGCAGCCTGACCAGGTAGTCGCTCTCTCTGGGTGGAGCAGCCCGACCAGATAGTCGCTCTCTCTAGGTGGAGCAGCCCGGCCAGGTAGTCTCTCTCTCTAGGTGGAGCAGCCCGACTAGGTATAGTCGCTCTCTCTAGGTGGAGCAGCCCGGCCAGGTAGTCGCTCCTCTAGGTGGAGCAGCCCGACCAGGTAGTCTCTCTCTGGGTAGAGCAACCCGGCCAGACAGTCACTCTCTCTGGGTGGAGCAGCCCGACCAGGTAGTCTCTCTCTGGGTGGAGCATCCCGGCCAGGTAGTTCTTCTCACCTAAATTTTTGTGGGTGAAAGATGTCGTGGACAAATAATTGACAACACGATTTCTTTAACCTTCTGCTTCATGTCTTTTGCCACAGCATGAAAGCTCGAGAATATGTCAGAATCCACAATGTGTTACAAGATCAAGGGGCAAATTTATCACAGGATGGGCATACTGGTAAAACATGACCTTTGCCAGCCAGATACTACAGATAGGTCAGAGCAGCGCTCCACATTTCGTTATCCCCAAAAACTTTGGCGTTCTCTATCATACCCAGACAGATTTCATCGAGAGTGTTTACCCTGATATCGCCGATCACATTGGGGATCATCGCTATTTTGCCGGTCGTACCATCATTCGCCCCTCAACTTTGACGTTTCCGAAATCAACATTATGATCTTAGATATGCTGCCAGGGAGGAGAAGATTCATCTGAGTGAAGACAAACTGAATTCGGAAGACAATGTGGAGTATCAGGTTTCCACGCTCAATGAACTAAACCCTTCTTCGTTACCAGAACACCAACTCAAGCTGAAAATGGGTGCCGTGGTAATGGTAATACGGAATCTATCCCCACTCAGAACTCCTGTAACGGTACACAAATTATTGTTGACAACCTGAAGAAGACCATCATTGTTGGTAGGGTTCTGGGTGGCACTTACGATGGCGAGCAGGTTTGCATTCCCAGGGTAAAGTTGGTGGCCAACGATTCCCCGGTGGCCTTTTCCAGGTTCCAATTCTCTGTAAAGCTAAGTTTTGCAATGACAATTAATAAGGCGCAGGGCCAGACCATCCAACATTGCGGCCTTTACCTCTACCACCACGGTGCTTCTCTCATGGGCAATTATATGTTGCCTGCTCTCGGGTCACAAGTTGGGATTCGCTGAGTATTTTTATCCAGAAGAAGGAAAAGGGACCATGTGTGTTAGATAACGTCATATACCCAGACGTGTTTTTGGAACAATAGTCGTTAGCTGACGAATGTTCGAGGTTGATAGATACCGGAATCATCATCAAGAAGAAGACATTGAGGCTGACATTGAGCTCCAGCGAAAGTATATAGATTTAGGACAGTGTGACGCTGAAGTTGAGGCCCAATTGTCTCCAGAAGACATGAAGGCAGTACTGAAGATATCCGTCGAGGATTTCGATATGGCGGTAGAGAAGATGGTCGAGCAACTCGAAGAGTGTGAGCAGTTACGGAAGTCATTTGAAGAATGCTGCGAAACCCATCGAAGGGAACAAGAGAAGAGAGATTATTCCTTCTGAAGGAAATCGAGAAGCGTGACGAAACCCAACGGAAGGAACAAGAGAAGCGGGACGAGAGAGAGAGAGAGACAGACAGACAGACACAGTGTGTGTGTGTGAGTGTGAGAGAGAGAGAGAGAGAGAGAGAGTTACACACTCTCTCTCTCTCTGTCATGCTTCGTAGTCCCGTAGCCACTTCGTCCTTAGTAAGAGAATAGGCTATCCATAATATAATGCCTTACTAACCTGAATTTCTTAGTAAGAGAATAGGCTATTCATATAGTGCCTTACGTGCCTTACTAACCTGAATTATTTAGTAAGATTTAGGTCACTCGATCCTAAAGTTAAGAAAGTGGGAGATATAGGTGACTACATAGCAAACAACCAATATATAACCCCCAAAAAGGATATAATAATAAATATAAATTAAAAACAGTTTTTATTTGTACACCACCCTCATATTATTTTAAGTAGCTTTCTCGAAAAAAAGATGGCATGTAATTTTTCCACGACATCTTTCACCCACAAAAATTTAGACCCTACTGAAAAAAGGTTCACCACCAACTCCAGTTCCATCAACTCACGTTGGACAGCAAAAGATCGCCTAAAGCTTTGTGTGTGAAAATCACGACAGGGACCCGTACAGCGGCGACGCCGCAGCAACCCGGCCGGGTAGTCGCTCTCTCTGGGTGGAGCAGCCCGGCCAGGTAGTCTCTCTCTGGGTAGAGCAGCCCGGCCAGGTAGTTTCTCTCCTAATCATTTTTGGGTGAAAGATGTTGTGGACAAATAATAGACAACTCGATTTCTATAACATGACAGAGTGAGCGCACTCATTGCTGATGATTATGGGCAAAACGTTAGCTAAATAATCTTTGACTCAGAGAGAGTGAGTGTGTAACTCTCTCTCTCTCTCTCTGTCATGCTTCGTATAATGCGATAGCCTAGGTCATGCTTCGTATAATGCATCGTATAGCACAGCAATGGCTGTGACTCGTATCTGGGCAGGACACACGAGGCAGAAGGGCGGAGCACACAGGAGGAGCGCAGCTCTAGACAGTGCAGGGTTCTCCTATGACCAGTGGTGTCCCGTAGCCCAGCCTCACTGTGGTGTCCCGTAGTCGTATAGCGCGGCGATGGTTGTGACTCGTATCTGGGCAGGACACACGAGGCAGAAGGGCGGAGCACACAGGAGAAGCGGAGCTCTAGACGGTGCAGGGTGCTCCTATGACCAGTGGTGTTCCGTAGCCCAGCCTCACTGTGGTGTCCCGTAGTCGTATAGGCGCGGCGGTGGCTGTGACTCGTATCTGGGCAGGACACACGAGGCAGAAGGGCGGAGGTGTCCCGTAGCCACTTCGTTCTTAGTATGAGAATAGGCTCTCCATATAGTGCCTTACTAACCTGAATTTCTTAGTAAGAGAATAGGCTATTCATATAGTGCCTTACGTGCCTTACTAACCTGTGTAACATGCATATTATACTCAAATATACACATGTAACCCAGCCTCAATCACTTATTATGTCACCCTATGTTCCATCAATATTCTAGAAGATGACTGATATATATCTCTATATATATATATATTATAACAAGCCCGGGCTTCGCCCTCCGCCGCTTTGCGGCGGGCAAAGTGGCGGCGGTCTCCGGTGGGACGCCTCCGGCGGTGTATATCACATAAAACGGTGAAATAAAAGAACTGTTTGTCTTATTAGTATTTATTCTAATAGTTTTGCTTTTTTTCTAGGGGGCGCTCCCTGTATCATTATTGCAAATTCTTTCAGCAAGTTTTCGTCCCGCTTCCCTTGTTCCTTCCATTGGTTTTCGTCACGCTTCTCGATTTCCTTCAGAAGTTTGGGGTATCCTTTCTTCATCGGTTATGCCACCCAAAGTGTTCATTATTGGTGGTAGGCACTGCTTTGAGCTCTTCAGGATTCTCAATTCTTGAGTTCTTTGGGTTTTTACGGTAGAATCATTTGCTGCTACCTTTGCCTGCCGTTTCCTTTTACGAACATTGGCGGCCCTCGAGCTTTAACTGTAATTTGTGATCCTTTTTGTGTAGTCTCTCTTGTCTTTTTGAGGCAACTTCATTCAATTTATTTTGCCTTCTTTCCAGTCGTCTGCGCTTCTGAGTTTCAACGATAATACGTTTTTGAGCAACCAGTTGCTTATCGTGGTAGCTGAGTGCCAGTAGGGAATCTGCAGACAACACAACCGCTGGTGCATCTGCAGACATGCCCACCTTCTACACCTGAAGTTTCCTGCAACAAGCTCCATCTTTTTGTTCAAATGACTCAATACTTTCGCCTTTTGGTTTCATGCATTCCAGTTTCCTTTGCATTGCCCTTTGAATGTGATACTGATGGTCTTTATCATTCAATCGATGTTGGTGGTCTCTGGAGGCTATGTTCCGCCAGCTATCGAAATATATCTTGAAATCTGTGTGAATTTCAGCAGTAATGGGGCCCCCATTGTGATTATCATTGACATACTTTCTAGTGTGTGCCCATAATGCTTCCGGAACACCTCAATTTCTTCCGCTCTTCCCTCGACAAATTTCTTTTGGGCCTTTAGTTCACATTCACCATCTTCCAGGTCACACTGCTCGTTAAAGTAGTAGATGAACACCACATCATGCGATGAGTACCTTTCTAGCGGCAATGGCCCCATTATGGGACCAAGGTAACCCAGCCTCAATCACTTATTATGTCACCCTATGTTCCATCAATATTCTAGATGACTGATATATCTCTATATATATGTATTATAACCCATAATATATAATCTACTAACCCATTTTAACCCTTTAATTACTCACACAATCACTACACAGTAATATCCCCAATCAATCTCTTCACAGAAATAGAACTATCTATAGTGTTTATACTTGCAAGGTATAAACACCTGATAGTCAACATTTCATCATCTTAGACACCACAGAATGTCACAGTAAGCAATACAAATGACAACACAGGATGTAAACAATACACAACTCGAATCAACAATTGACCCACCTAGTGAAGGGTGTGTCAGCAAAAACGCCTTATATATACCGGAAACGGTAGTTTAAGGGCTCACTCTTCTATACGCACTGACACAGAGAACTCAATCTACCTTAGGATCTCAACCAGAGAAGAACACATATCCCAGCTACTCCCGTATCATCATGGCTACAGCTAGACACTGCCATACGCCACTTAAGCACTTATTGCCACATATTGCCACACTTGCTAAGCATCACCAATAGACTTAGATCAAACCCCTTTTACCCTAAGCTCAATACTAATACCTTAACAACTAAGTATTATAAAACTGTACTCTATAACTCAATATAATGTATAACCCAATCGAGTTATCTTTACCCCCTTTATATATAATATTCAATGTAATATTGCATGAGAATACCATACGATTCATGGTCTTCTACATGGCGACCTTGCATTAAAAGAACATACACTTGGAATCATAACTAACACTTGGCCCTACCTGACTCCAATACTCAAACAATCGACCTACAATCAAGCAAATCTTCACCCAATCTTCAGCACTACCTTGTCTACTCATCGCCCCAACCAGCTTCCTGCCTACCTCAACACATCACTTCCTATTTACAACCTACATCCGCCCGTCGTCACCTTCAAGTCTACAGACAGTTCCTGTGTATATCTGCCTGTTTCATCACTACAAGTCTACAGCAAGTTCAAGTAGGCTACATCAGCCCGCCTACCATCTCTACCCAATCATCATCACTACTCACCACTCCATGCTACCTGCAAACTAACAAGCAAACAAAAAAACACCCAGTCAATGTGAACAGGACCAGCCAGACATCAAGACGCCTTCAACAGCCCTCGGACACAACAACGCCCTGGCCTGCCTGACGTAGACGACACATCACTACACACCACATATCTGCACATATCAACGCTTCATTGATGTAACAAAATACAACAGGTATGCATGGTGTATTATCATTAATTTAAAACACACCACAGTGAAAATAAGTGAACACACACACATACACACTATCTCACTACCAAAATCTCATACCGCAACACACACCCTCATCCTCTAACTACATGGTCCTTCCGCACACTATACCCCTCCTCCCCTACATGCATCCCCCTAACGAAACAACGTCAGACAACACCAGCTGACTTCCTTTTTCATGTCACTACATAGCCACCGCGTTAGCACGCCCACTCCTCCCTCATCCACCAACTTCCACAATTATTACTGTTGGTGAGAAAATGGCCTTTGCTTTGCCTGAGCTAAAACATGCATTCTGCCAAACACCCGAACGTAAAACTGTCACAATTTACAGTGTTAATGAAAACACACTCATGTTACCTGCTAGGTGTGGTACTCATGATATAGAACTATCCCTTGACACAGACTCTCCAGTAAACCTTATAAGCCTTGCTAAATTTAAAAGCTTGAAGGACTTGAACCTCGAAGAATCTTACCCAGATATCGAGATTATGTCTGTGAGTGGAAACCACCTAGAAACCTTAGCTAAGGTTACCCTTTCAGTAGAATTTACAGAAGTGCACACAGCTAATCTGCCTTTCTATGTAATTTCGAAACTCCCAACAAACACCGACATGCTTCTAGGTTTAGAAGCTATGTCAAAAGTGAAACTTATTATCCTACCACACATGGATCAAGTTCTCATTGGGGGTTTACAAGGAGATAATGTGGAATGTATACGGAGTACCCAGGGAAACAGTTCTATACACCAGGTTAAATACCACAAACGTAGGACAGAATTCAAAGTACTATCTATCTATCTATCTATATGCTCAGGCCCAATCCCCATTTTGGGGGTAGCCGACTCAAGACAGAGCAAGAACAGGGAAAACACAAAAACAACATAAAACAAAAAATAAACGCAGATAAAAAACACAAACTCTCACACATCCAGGTCACCCAGGAGAAGACCCAGACCAGGGTAACCAAGGTCGCTCCAGCACTCCCCCGGCCCCTGACCACCCGGAGAGGTTCCGATCTCGGCAGGCAGACATGCAGCGGAGCCAAAGCCAAAAGCCCTCCCACCACACTTCCAGGCACACCCTTCATAATTATTAATCGTCTCCCCGGCCAGGGCCTGATGGACTATTATCTAGTCCAACTTGCGCCCGACCCCTTACTCCAAATGACCACGTGTTCACTCAACTATTCACAAGCATTCTCCATTCACTCCTGTCCACCACCACTTCCCCTGCCTGATCTATAGTCATTCCTCTATCATCCAAAGCCTTTCTTACACAGTCTCTCCATCTCAATGGGGTCTTCCTGCCCTTCTATCTCCCCTTGTACCTGACTCACATATTCTCTTTGTAAGCCTTTCATCTTCCATTCGTTCAACATGACCATACCAGCTCAGCACCCTTCTGTCCACTCTGGCTGACAAATGTTCCTGCTGCCCCACTCTCCTACATATCTCTTCATTCCTCAATCTGTCTCTACAAGTAACTCCACACATACTCCTCAAGCAGCTCATCTCCATCACATCCAGCCCTCTTTTCTCCTTTTTCTTCAGAGCCCATGTCTCAGTCCCATACATCACTGTTGGCACAACAATCCCTTGATACAGTGCACTTTTTACTTTCACTCCAAGATTTCTCGTCTTCCACATACTTCCCATTGCTCCGAAAACCTTCCTTCCTTCACACACTCTCTGTTTTACCTCCACTTCCATACTTCCACTACTGCTTATTGTTACTCCTAGATATTTAAAACACTCTACTTGTTCCAATATTTCCCCATCCAGCCTCACATCTAGATTCACCCTATGCTCTCCCCTATTACACACCATTACTTTACTTTTATTAACGTTCACCTTCAGTTTCCTCCTTCCACAAACCACACCAAACTCTTTGACTACCCGCTGCAGTTTCTCATCAGAATCCGCCACTAATGCTGTGTCATCAGCGAACAGCAACTGATTCAACTCCCAATCTCTACCATTCTTTCCTACTAAACCCAATCCTCTTCCCATAGTTCTCCTTTTCACCTCCCTCACCACACCATCCATAAACATATTAAACAGCCATGGTGACATTACACAACCCTGTCGCAAACCTACCTTTGCCTCAAACCATTCACTCAACTCACCATTTCCTACTCTCACACATGCTCTGCTCCCTTCATAAAAACTCTTAACTGTTTCTAACATATTTCCTCCTTCAAAGTACAGTAACTCCAAACTCACTCCAACGCCCAATCATGACACTACGCAGTGAGGGAAATTAAAATGTAACCTTCCTCACCTCACCCTAGGTGTTTTGAGTAATTAATACTACATTAATCCAACCTCTTCTATCCATATTGTTTTGGATATCTAATTTTTCCAATTCACACACATACACTCACTACACATCTGCTAGAATAGCTATATATAATTAGATTAACATTCCAACAGTCAAATCTATACTCAAAACACGTCTAACTCTTTACTCAAACTCTTAAAAATTACTCTTGATTTATACACTATTTAACACCCTAATTGCGCCGACCGTAACCTCAGGTGTAGCCACTCAGAGGGGCTCAGATGTGTCTGGGAACTGTGTACGTATCCCACGCAACCGTGCCGATGATTGAAAACTCTCAAAGTCCACGTGCGTGCGCGCGAGCGCGCAAAAACCTGTTTTTTTGGGATAATTGCCTTCAATTTTTTACTCTTATAAAATCCGTTTTCGGGGGCTCTGTAGGACCATTTTTTAAGCTTTTTGAGCGGTTTTTCGTGGTTTTTCCTTCATTCCTAACCCATTCGCTATTGTTTCTGGAATAAAACCATTTTTTGAAAACCGGCCGGGTTCTGGTGCGCAAACATTACAAAACTAGCCGGGGCTCCACGGGTTAACACCAGTATTTTAATTACTCAAAATCATCTAAACCCAAGGGATTAGTTTTTGAATAATTGATTACATTCACCGAACATGTGAACATGTGGTCAATGTGTATTGATGGTAATTTTTGAAACTATTGATCCCAATCAATTATTATAATTATACCTTCATTTGTGTTTAACTGTATTTGACAACCAAATTTTAACCCTCTCATACATGTAATCAAATGAACAATTTCTCATTTACCCAAAATGTGAAATTGGATGTGTAGGGCCTACACGGTTGTACACCCTTTGGATATTACAAAGGTAATATTCATTAGGAACTCACCACTTAATTAATTATAAAACCTGAACCATACATTGCGATGTATAAGAATTTATAATTACGGATTCATTTGTGTTTAACTGTGTTTAATTAACCAAATGAATTTTTTTTCATACACACAGGTTGTGAACAATGACGCACCAATAAGTTCCTATAAAAATAGGACCCACCAATATAATCTCAATGCTAGAGGTTTCAATAATATTGATGTGGATTAAATATTGGTTACGCAGATGTTCAGAAAGTTAACTTCAGACCATTTTTGCATCTAACTCCCTATTTTTGCTCTAAACTGGAACTCTCAAACTCACAATTACTTATGAGTGTGTATAATGTATGTCTTGGATCCAAAATTTGATATCCGTTATATGAATTCATTTAGCTATACGTGACGAGTGTTTAATTATTCTATGTATGTTCAACTCCAACAGATATACAAGTTTAGTAGCTTAACGACAATTATAAAGCCTACCCCTTACATTGCGATGTAAAGTAGCTATAATTGTGACACATGCGATCGCTTACGCAAATGTTAATGGCAACTCCGCAGATATTCATAAGTGCCAAACGAATATATCTGATAGCCGTAGGCCTATACACTCAATAATATTAATCCTTTATGTTTGCCAATATTCATATATGGATAATTTTATTGAACTTTATTATGTCTAAAATTGATTACTGTTCATTTTAACTAGGTAAATATATACAACCGGTACACCATCCAAAGTCAATTTAATTATATTACTTGGATATTTGTTAGCTAACTACACGACACCAAACTTTTAACTACAGACACCACACTTTTTACACACATCATACTGCCAAGAATTTGATGTTCACAGGAAATCTGAAAAGCTTGATGCAGAAGGACGTGATCGCTGAACCTTCAGGGTCAATCAGCGGAGAAAACGAGTCGAAGGAGAAAAGAGGAGAATAAAAATAAAGACAAAAATACCCCAAGTTATGGCTGTATTATGTATTTATTATTTGTATCCATATATACCCATGTTATAAACTCTTTTACTCTTTACTCTGAGTCTCTGATACCAAGCGTTTTCTCTATCAGGAGATTACATGCACGACTCACGTTTCTCAATCACATGAATTACATCACAGTAATTTGAAGAATCTATACTCAGATAGCAAGAATCCCTATATTAACGTAACTCCAGAAACTGTTATACTCAGATAGCAAGAATCCCTATATTAACGTAACTCCAGAAACTGTTATACTCAGATAGCAAGAATCCCTATATTAACGTAACTCCAGAAACTGTTATACTCAGATAGCAAGAATCCCTATATTAACGTAACTCCAGAAACTGTTATACTCAGATAGCAAGAATCCCTATATTAACGTAACTCCAGAAACTGTTATACTCAGATAGCAAGAATCCCTATATTAACGTAACTCCAGAAACTGTTATACTCAGATAGCAAGAATCCCTATATTAACGTAACTCCAGAAACTGTTTGACTTTCTTTTCTTTAATTTGCCCTATGATATCCTATTTGTTGGAAACAAAATAAACCTGTCCTACACCAGGAATCTATATAAATATTTCCTCGAATACGGGCTCCCGCGATTCATTGGATAGGAAATATAGATATAAGATGTCCCTATTACAAATACAACTCACTTACACGTCATATGAAATTCTTGTACTCTATCTGAATTTAGTTTAATTCTATTTCAATTATTAATAATTGTTTACTCTAATCCTTATAAATAATCTCTTATAAAGGAACCATTTGAATATTATATTTTCGTCTTTACTATATATTAGGATGTTGGTGGAACAACATTTTTAACAGGGGGCATGTAACCTGCATATTATACTCAAATATACACATGTAACCCAGCCTGTTACGCTGGCCAGCTTGCCAGAATGTGCTCGTACTCGCTAGCGCTCGCCAGGGCAGTGAAATGGGCTATCATAATCGTAGAACGATGTTCTTTCTTTCCTAGTATTCATGTTGCCACAGCCAGATCAGTGGTGGTCTTTGTTCTTGTCTGTGACACATGGAAGTATTTTATATCAATAATAGAGTATAAGATATGCAGTGTGAAGTTAAGGAGAAAGAGCGAGGTAGGCAGCGAGGTTGTATTATGTGCGTGTGTATGTACGTGTGCCTTCCTCGCTCGCGCGGGCTTTCCCACGCCCTTGATTGGCTGGCGGGCCTGGCGCGTCCTAGGACGCTTGCTTTTCATGACGTAGTGGTCTGTGATTGGGTGCCGTTGTCCTAGTGTTGGTGCTGGGGGGTCCCCGCCGCGTATCTCCTTAGAGCTTGGCATAGCGTTCTTGGTCCTAGACGTCCCTTGCAATCTGTCCCCCAATCTAACCCCCTGTACTACTGTTTCTCTCTCTGAACTTCTTTTTTTCCATTACTTCTCATCTTTATTCAATTACTTATCCCTTCTGGTTCTGCATACAACTTCCATAGTCGGCCAGTCGTATTACCAGCACCAGTTCTCACATATATGTTTTGCACTAGCTTTAGGGATTATTAGTCATAGTCACATGAGTCATATTATCATTGGGTGCTTCTAATTATTGAGTTGTTCTTTGTTACTATTTAATGCTAGACAGTGGAGGGTATCTTTA
Source organism: Paralithodes platypus (assembly GCA_032716605.1). NCBI lineage: Eukaryota > Metazoa > Arthropoda > Malacostraca > Decapoda > Lithodidae > Paralithodes > Paralithodes platypus. The sequence continues at coordinate 10,302,220 of CM064547.1, read as the reverse complement.
GTCGTTGTCTGAGTTATGTACATGGCAAGTCAGAGCCTGTACGATTTCGACGGAGCTAGGTGCCTGTAACCCTTGTGCATATTTCTCCTTTGCGAGTGTAGCAGTATACAAGCGAAGGGCTTTTGCCTACACTTTCTTGTATGCTCGCTACCTCATTGTGTTGACCTTTGTGGAGCGCCAGGGTAAGACCAGATACTTGAGATCTGGACTTACCAAGAGAGCCTCCTAGTCACTTAATGTAACATAAGGGAAATCTGTTCAAGGGGAGACAGTAGGCTACGAGCATGCTTGCGCTCTGCCTAGCCTCCGGGTGCCTTTTATGCCGCTGCTAGACTTTATTAGTAATAAAGACAGCATTGTGTTTATTAACTTTAACTGTGAATGCTTTAGGAATTCACGTATTATTTTAGCCTAGGTTGATGCTTGGTGCACAACCCAGTATGGTTGTTACTTTGGCTAAGGAAGTACTGTTTTGAGTGGTTTTTATTAGTGCTGTCACAGAGTTGTTGCACTCCCTTGTTATATATATGTATCCTACTTATTGGTGTATTTAAGATACACGCTTTGGTGTCCTGCCCCTGCATTATTTCTGTTCTATATTAACGAGCATCTTAGAGCATCAGACGTTTTCAGAAGATTCCATATCTGTTTGCTTTAGGACTAGACTTTCAGTGTTTTCATAGAGCATTGAAGAGTTTAGTGTTGAGTACAGACTCACACTAAAGTTAACGTAAGCATATAATCCATTATTAAATCTTGTTATAGTTTATTCAAGCATTGTTATTACTTAAGAGCATTTTATTAACGTAAAGTACTCCTGTTGTGAGTAGGCTTTGCCATCACCGGAAAGCCTTTGTAGAAGTGCACTAAAACCCAGTTAATTGATACCCCGTTATCCAGTAGATTACCTCTGGAGGGTTTAAGTGTTTTGTTCACCGGCGTAATAGTTCGAGGGTTTGGAATTAGCGTACCGTTGTTGCAGACATAGCCTATCATCTAGTCCATTATTAAGTGCCCTTATTTATTTCGTAGTGCCGGTCGTAACAAGCCTCAATCACTTAACCCTTAACTGGCGGCATGCAACATATGTCGAGTGAAATAAATTTGGACTAAGTGGCGGTGCACGACAGCTGTCGAGCGCCATTTTCAGCACGTAATGTTGCTGAGAGAGAGAGCTGAGCGGTGGGACGAGCGTAGTAACCTTTTGACCGCTCCCCACGACCACCGTGGATGTACTGAACTGTATTCTACTTTCCTCCCTCCTTTCTCACTCGCTACACAGGGAATTATGTACGGAAATTACCTTATTATAGGGTTTTTCCACTCGTGTTGCACGACCGTTGCAAGAGAACCAGTGGTCGTACAAGGATGGTTTGGGTGTCATTGGAAAGCTCTGTTTACGCCCTTTCAGGGATAGATACTTGTTTTACGCTCTGGGTCTTATTTAGCCATGAAAATGATCACGTAAACAACCCTATTTAAGGTAAAAAAAAAAACGCAGTGCGGTACGGTCAAATAGACTGCCTAGCCCGCCAATAAGGTGTTAAGGAACATTGTGCATAAAGACTTCAACTCCGGCCAGTGAAATACTGGATAGGATGTGGTTTTTCCTATAAATAAATACATCTATGTGCAAAGTTACAATAACATAGAATCGTGTAGTACAATTGTATTATTAATTTTATTCTTCTTCTTTTGCAAAATGTACAAATAATTAATTGAAATAGGGTCGGAGAGGTGAAAAATGTTATTGCATTCAAATTCGAACCTTACCTCAAACAATTTGCCCGCTACCCCATTAAATACTAACATTTGTGTTTGGTTTGCTGGGTTCCAACACCAAATGTAATTGTTTTGTATATTTTTGTTCTCCTCCCGACTTGATTAGTGCTGTCGTAGTATTTCAGCCATTGTGCATTTACCATAAACCAATTTATTTCTTGTTAGGTAGAGTTTCATTACATTCCGATCAATAACCCGTCCCCCTGTACCTTTTCGGGGGAAGACACCCGATAAATGCCTCGCATCATCATATATAGTGGGATTTTTTTGAATCGGCAATGATTGCTAGGGTGCATAGGGGTATTGGAGGGGGCTGTCTGATCATTATGTAGTAGTAGCTAAGGTTAGGATACAAAAGAAGTGGGTGAGGAGAGCTGGAGGGAGGCGAGAGAAAGGTGGAATGGTGAGGAGGGTGGAGAGGTTACAGGTGGAGGAAATCAGGGAAGATTACAGGCGAGCAGTAGAAAGACGACTAGGTGGGTTCGACCTGGAAGTTATAGAGGAAGTGGAAGAGATGAGCAAGGTGTTTAAGGGCTGGGAGCTGAGGAGGGTGCGGGAATGCCCGGGAAATCAAAGCCCCACCCAGGGCCCTGTGCCCCTCAGCAATTATGAAGAGAAAGTTGAGGGGCAAGGGAAAAATGTGACGCTTTGGCTTCCAATCTTGGTAGATTGAGAGGTAAATCCACGGAAGGGACGCCGTCACTTGAGATCTAGAAAATATCTAAGTAAAATGAACATCAGAGTAAGCTATGGGTATGGCAGAGAACGCTCAACTCTCACTCTGATAGACCAGCCCATCACCAGAAGTCAAGCAAGTTAGGGAAGGTAGCAAGGGAAACAGTAAGGGTGTGAAAGAAAAGAATGGGAGAACGCTAGCCGAGAAGCAAGAGAGAGTCGAAAGATGGAGGGAGTACTTCAATGAGTTGCTAAATGTAAGGAATGAAGAGCCAGCAAACATAGTGGGATATGGTATGGGAGGGAGAAGAAGAGAAGTAGGGCAGGAGGAGGTGGTGATCAGGAGGTACAAAGGAGTACAAAGGAAATCAAGCAACAACATATCTAGTGACCCTTCTGGGTTGCTTGTCCTCCAAAACACTGAGGATCAAGTGTCCAAACAGTGGTTTAGAGTGGGTAGAGGTCAGAAGTGTGGGAAGCCATGCCAAGAGTGAAGTTGGGGAAAGCCCCAGGAACAGATGGAGTGTGTAGGGAAATGTTGAGTTACGTTGGTGAGATAGTGATCGAAGGGGTATGGAAAATGTGCAAACTAGCATGGGAGAAGGGGAGTGCACCCGATGACTGGAAGACTGGCATAATAGTACCCCCTATATAAGGACAAAGGGGAAAGAGGAGTATGTGGTAACCACCGAGGAATATGTCTTCTAAGCGTAGTAGGGAAGGTATACAGTAGGGTAGTGATTGAGAGAGTGAGAGTGCGAACGGAGAAATGGATGGGCGACGAGCAGGGAGGTTTCAGGAAGGGAAGAGGATGTGTAAATCAGATTTTTACCCTGAATTGTGTTGTGGAGAAGAAACAAAAGGTGTATGTTGCCTTTATGGACTTGGAGAAGGCCTATGACAGAGTGGATAGAGAAGGTTTGTGGAAAGTACTTAGATTAGATGGAGTAGATGGCAAGTTGCTAAAAGCAGTGAAAAGCATGTATGAGGGTGCAAAGGCAGCAGTATGTGTGGAGAGTGAGCAGAGCGAGTTCTTTGACCTTAATGTTGGTTTGAAACAGGGCTGTGTGATTTCCCCGTGGTTGTTCACTGTATATATGGAAGGAGTCATGAAAGAAATAATATCAAGAGCAGTGGATGTTGGTGTATCGCTGAAAAAGGAGGGAATTGAGTGGAAGCTACCTATACTGCTCATTGCGGATGATACAGTTCTGATGAGTGATAATGAATGGGAGTTGCAGGGTCCGGTAAATGAGTTTGGAACAGTGTGCGAAAAATGGAATTTGAAGGTAAATGCGGGGAAGAGTAAGGTTATGGTCTTCGAAAGGGGTGAAGTTACAGAGTGTGAGGTGAAGCTGACGGTCAGGCTATGGAGATCGTCAACTCTTTTAAGTATCTGGGCAGTGTGTTGAGTAAAGATGGGACTATGGATGAAGAAGTGCGGAAGAGGGTATAACAGGTGAAGAGGGTTATAGGAACGCTGAAAGCAGTAACAAGAAATAGGGTGGTCAGTATGGAAGTGGCCACCCCTTCGGGGATTGCGGCATCAGCCTAAAGAGAGATAGATAGATTGCATTTTTTAAATGTTACTTAGATACATGATCTATCAATTTTTAACTTCTTCTTGACGATGGAACTTGTCGATGCTTCACTGATTGACCCCTCCAGGGCTGCTTGGTTCACCTCAATATTCGATTGTGATCCTGCACTTTTATGATGGTTGGTGTAACTGGCGAAGAAGGCCCTTGCTCATCCATGACCGAGATCCACAGTCTTGGAACTGACCGAGTCCCATCATCCAAGGGTACATTAGTTGACTGTCATCTGAAATGTGTGGGCAAAAAAATATACATAAGTTTTTTGTAATGCATATATAAAGTTAATTGTAGCATGATTTATTTATTAGTACACAATAATTCCCTAAATACACAAACAAAAAACAAAAATTATTTTCAAATTCAAGAAGGATAAGACAGTGGTGGAAAGAAAGTCATTGATTGATTATGTATGTGTCGATGCACGAATGAAGAAATCTGTGATGGAGGCTAGGCCGTATAGGGGTATTGGAGGGGGTCTGTCCGATCATTATGTAGTAGTAGCTAAGGTTAGGATATAAAAGAAGTAGGTGAGGAGAGCTGGAGGGAGGCGAGAGGAAGGTGGAATGGTGAGGAGGGTGGAGAGGTTACAGGAGGAGGACATCAGGGAAGAGTACAGGAGAGCAGTAGAAAGACGACTAGGTAGGTTCGACCTGGAAGTTATGGAGGAAGTGGAGGAGATGAGCAAGGTGATTAGGGATGAGATCTGTGCAGCATGTGAGGAGGGGTGTGGAGTGAGGAGAAGAGGGAGGGGAGTGAAAGGTACAGCATGGTGGACAGCAGAAGTAAAGATAGCTGTGGAAGAAAAGAAGCAAGCATATAGAGAGTGGTTGGGTAGTAGAGGGAATGAAGATTTCGAGAGACAGAAATGAGCCAGATACGTGGAGAGTAAGAGGGTGGTGAAGAGAGTAGTCAAGGAAAGTAAGAGGAGAGTAGATGAGGAATTTGGAAGGAATCAGAGTGTAAAATGGAGGGAGATTAAGAAACTGTTCAGGAAAGAAGTCGAGAAAGTTAGGGAAGGTAGTAGGGGGAAACAGTAAGGGTGTAAAAGATAAGAATGGGAGAATGCTAGCCGAGAAACAAGAGAAAGTCGAAAGATGGAGGGAGTACTTCTATGAGTTGCTAAATGTAAGGAATGAAGAGGCAGCAAACATAGTTTCATATAGACCTACTATCAACATCATTGTGTACCGAAATGGATCTTTATGGTACATTATATGAATGGCAATTATATAATCCTACAGATGATCCTGCTTTGTAAACTGATCCATGACACCATTAACATTTTGTTCATACACTTTTTCTTGTTTCCACTAGTTATTGACCAAATAATAATCTTAATACTAGTAAATCAATTGCGGTGTTCATAGGGCATATTTTCAAGATGGTTGACAGCAGCCATACTGAATTTTGACATGAAAGAGACCTCAAACTGTTGAAATAACCTCAGAAATGAGTTCTTCATGCCAAATTTAGTGGAAATCGACGTATTACACAATATTCTGTGACATGGTTCGCGAGTTATAATGTTGTGTGCGGCGGCGGCGGCCATATTGGATTTGGGCCTCTCCTGGAATTTGCGGTATTTTTCAGAGGGACATAGGGCCTTATTTTTTTCTAAATTGTCTAAGGACCCTAAATCCATATTAAAACATACCTAAGCTCTCGATGGTCACGGGAGTCCAATATAATGACCCCACTATCCGTGATGATGTAAGGAGGCTGTGGTTGACCTTGAGAATAAGGATATGGTTTGCAATGGATCATGAAGGCTGTAGATGATTATTTGATATTGACTGTACATTCATTAACAATAAATGTATATGAATAACAATAATCTCGATTGAAGAAAAGTATTTGCATTGTAATATAAGTTACTAACTTGGAAGTACACACAACCACACTCAAACTTTGGTCAAACATAAATAATATATACAGTATATATATATATATATATATATATATATATATATATAGAGAGAGAGAGAGAGAGAGAGAGAGAGAGAGAGAGAAATGTAGGGTACATATATAACAAAAAACGAATGGAGGATCCATCCGTAGATTTAATCCCGTTGAGTAGTTCTGGAACCCTGCAATTGATGGCGCTGAAAATAAATGTCGAAAAAGGGTAACTGGCAACGTTCAGAGGCACTTTTTTTATTAATAAAATATATAGGAAGACTCCTCTCCTCTATACACACTCTCTGCTCACCAGTCAGGTCCATTCCTTGGCCGGCATGTTAATTAGTTGTCCTTGTGTTTGTGTGTTTTTGCGACATTTATCAGTGTTTGTCGGTGGGCTAAGTGGATCATTTGTGGTTGTGAGGGACCCGAAGATCACTAGGACAGAGGACACTTAGAAAAAACGAGGAAATCTGATTTTGGCGATGCACACCCATGGTACTGTGAATTGATGTCTAGTCATGGTGTTGACGGTGGAGCACTTGTCGATGATCATTATAATATTATTTGGCTGAGAGACCTGGTAACTTGACTCCCTATCCTTTACGTTGAAGAACTGTTGACTGTTATTTGTATTGACAGTAGTTACATCGGTCTTTATGTGCCTCATTGATCTGCTATATCATATACAGCATTGTTTGATAAGTTAGGATTGGTTAGGTAAATTAGGGTAGTTTAGTTTAGACAGGCAAGTTACTGTAAATAATGTGCCATCTCTGGTAGAAAAGAGTGTGAAGGCGGATAGGACATCATGAAGCTTGCCTTATATTACAACCATACAGTCTTAAGAAAAAGATTATGGGCCTTTCTGGAACCTCAAACTATTTATCTGAACCCCGGAAATCGTTTACTAGATAATGTGAAGACTTAGATTCGACTCAAGACGAGATACTGTAGCTTCGCAAAATGTCATAATCAATGACACATAGTGTACACTCCTGGCCATCTTCCTCCTTAACCCTGGAATGCCATGTACGCAGCCGGATCCCTTACCCTCTGAGCATGTGCGAAAATGTTAGCCCCGAAAATGTGGCCCCGCCCCCCTGCCCAACCGCGTTTAAATATAATCTTCAAACCGTACCTGCCAAGTCGCTCCGTAGCATAGTCGGTATAGCTCCCGCCTCTGGATCTGATAATCCAGCGTTTGATCCCACTCGGATCTAGTGTACTTTATATTTTTATTTTGTTATTTGTGTTATGTTATATTAAAATATATTATATTATATTAGGGTTAGGTTAGGCTAGGTTAGGTTAGGTTAAGTTAGGTTAATCTAATCTAATATAATATTTGTACATTTTGGGCAGTGGGCGGGGCCAAGGCATGGGATCCGGCTGCGGCGATGGCCTCCCCTTAACCCTTCCAGTACCAGTGACGTCCTTTTCATTATATTCTGGCAACTATACTAGACAAGATTATTCAGCTTAGAAAGGACTTGTACCCATTATAAGGCTACAAACCATATTAATTATTCCTTTGGACTATTTACGAGCCGCACCACAGCGAGCAGCGCAATCTTAATGGGTGATGGCAAAGTAACATAAAAATTAAGAATTGTTAGCATAGGTTTAAACTTCCGGAAATTAAGTGGTAATAAATTCTATCTATCTATCTATCTATATGCTCAGGCCCAATCCCCATTTTGGGGGTAGCCGACTCAAGACAGAGCAAGAACAGGGAAAACACAAAAACAACATAAAACAAAAAATAAACACAGATAAAAAACACAAACTCTCACACATCCAGGTCACCCAGGAGAAGACCCAGAGACCAGGGTTACAAAGGTTGCTCCAGCACTCCCCCGGCCCCTGACCACCCGGAGAGGTTCTGATCTCGGCAGGCAGACATGCAGCGGAGCCAAAGCCACAAGCCCTCCCACCACACTGCCAGGCACACCCTTCATATTAATCGTCTCCCCGGGCCAGGCGCCTGATGGACTATTATCTAGTCCAACTTGCGCCCGACCCCTTACTCCAAATGACCATGTGTTCACTCAACTATTCACAAGCATTCTCCATTCACTCCTGTCCACCACCACTTCCCCTGCCTGATCTATAGTCATTCCTCTATCATCCAAAGCCTTTCTTACACAGTCTCTCCATCTCAATGGGGGTCTTCCTGCCCTTCTATCTCCCCTTGTACCTGACTCACATATTCTCTTTGTAAGCCTTTCATCTCCCATTCGTTCAACATGACCATACCAGCTCAGCAACCTTCTGTCCACTCTGGCTGACAAATGTTCCTGCTGCCCCACTCTCCTACGTATCTCTTCATTCCTCAATCTGTCTCTACGAGTAACTCCACACATACTCCTCAAGCAGCTCATCTCCATCACATCCATCCCTCTTTTCTCCTTTTTCTTCAGAGCCCATGTCTCAGCCCCATAGATCACTGTTGGCACAACAATTCCTTGATACAGTGCACTTTTTACTTTCACTCCGAGATTTCTCGTCTTCCACATACTTCCCATTGCTCCGAAAACCTTCCTTCCTTCACACACTCTCTGTTTTACCTCCACTTCCATACCTCCACTCCTGCTTATTGTTCCTCCTAGATATTTAAAACACTCTACTTGTTCCAATATTTCCCCATCCAGCCTCACATCTAGATTCACCCTATGCTCTCCCCTATTACACACCATTACTTTACTTTTATTGACGTTCACCTTCAGTTTCCTCCTTCCACAAACCACACCAAACTCTTTGACTACCCGCTGCAGTTTCTCATCAGAATCCACAACCAATGCTGTGTCATCAGCGAACAGCAACTGATTCAACTCCCAATCTCTACCATTCTTTCCTACTAAACCCAATCCTCTTCCCATAGTTCTCCTTTTCACCTCCCTCACCACACCATCCATAAACATATTAAACAGCCATGGTGACATTACACAACCCTGTCGCAAACCTACCTTTACCTCAAACCATTCACTCAACTCACCATTTCCTACTCTCACACATGCTCTGCTCCCTTCATAAAAACTCTTAACTGCTTCTAACAAATTTCCTCCTATTTCATAAATCCTTAACACCTTCCACATTGCTTCACGGTCCACACGATCATACGCTTTTTCCAAGTCCATAAAAGCCCAAATATCTCCTTATGCTTCTCTAAATACTTCTCGCATAACTGTCTTACTGCAAACATCTGATCCACGCACCCTCTTCCCCTCCTAACCGCACTGTTCTTCTCCTATTGCAACTTCCGTACACTTTATTATCCTCTCTATCAACACCCTGCCATACAGCTTTCCAACCACTGACAATAAACTAATACCTCTATAACTTGAACACTCCTGCCGATCTCCCTTCCCCTTGTACAACGGCACAATACATGCACTCTTCCAGTCTATTGGTACCATTGACACAGCAAAGCACACATTGAAAAGTCTCACCAACCAATCTATTATCACATCTCCACCCTTCTTTATACACTCCACAGCAATACCATCCAAACCTTCTGCTTTTCCCGCTCTCATTTGTTTCACTGCTTCTTTCACCTCATTTTCCTCAATCCTTTCATTCATTCCCTGCCACCTGGGTGGCCTGGTAACCTATCTCCATCCACCTCTGCTTCAATCACTGCTTCTCTTCCATCTCTTGTATTTAACAAAGATTCAAAATACTCGGCATATCTTTTCCTCACTTCAACTGGTTCCACTAGTAATTCTCCATTTTCATCTTTCACTGACTCTTCCCTCTTTTGTCCTCCTTTCCTTACTTTATTTACCTCCTTCCAGAACATCTTCTTTCGTTCTTCAAAATTCTCACTCAGCCTTTGGCCCCACCTTTCGTTTGCATCTTTTTTTGCTTCTCTAATTTTCCGTTTTGCCTCTCTCCTTTTCTCCTTGTACCTCTCCCATACCTCAACACTACCATCCTGTAAAACCCTCTCAAAACACTGTCTCTTCTCCTCAACTGCCTTTCTCACCGAATCATTCCACCACTCGCTTCCCTTCCTGATACCTCTGCCTCCTACTTTCCTTTTGCCGCATACTACCTCTGCACTTGCTTTCACTCCTTCCTTAAACTGTTGCCATTCAACCTCTACTTCTCTCTCTTCCATCTCTCTCACTTCCATCCACTTTTCATTTAGTCTTTCCTTGTACTCCCTCTCTTTTTCACTCTTCTCTAACTCACTAACTTTTATGACCTCTCTTACTTCACGCTTGTCTCTTATTCTCCTGTAACTCTTAACTCTTAGCTTTCCCTCCACCAGGTAATGATCTGACATACCCTCCGCCTCACCTCTCATCACATTCACATCCAGCAGTCTACACAATCTTTCTATGATTTCTTATTTTAACTTACATCCGCCGCCGCACTCATGTTATTGTTGTGAACTTCTCATATTTCTCGCCGCTGGAATAATACTAGGATAGGTTAGGTAAGGTTGTTAGGTTAGGCTAATGTCTCATCATAGTTTACTCTATTTTTATAACATAGGCTATTATTAATTACCCACTCCACCATGTGAAATCCCAGCCAACGTGCATCAAAAGTTGGCTCGGTTTTTTAAATAATTGAGTTTTATGGGTCTCGAAAATGCAAACCCAAGCCAACTTTTATCTACAAATGCAATATAGCTTACTGTATTCGCTTTCTACGCTTCTAACCCCTCAATTTCCCTATTCTTCATAGCTCTTCCTACTATCGGGGGGCCGTGTTTTTAGATTCTTGGATAATGAGCAAATACTAATTCCCATGAACTAATTTTATTATATAAAGCTTATAAACCATAAACATAAAAAAAAAAAAAAAAAAAAAAAAAAAAAAGCTGTGGTGCGTCTCGTAAATATTGACCATTCCTTTTAGCTACCACATATCCTTCCTAAGCTTCATAAAATCGTATACATGTAGTTATACTGGAGATGCCCGGTCTGAAGACGAGCCGCCCAAATAACGGCCTCAAACAAGACCAACACATCTTTACACCAGTTAACCCCACCAGTAAGAAGTTTTCTGTCACCCACCTCCTTCAAAAGAAAATGGAAGACCTCCCCCTGGTCATTAAGGACCCTTCCACTAATCCTTCAGGACCCTCCCCCTGGTCCTCACTATCAAAAAGGACATTTCTCTAATCCTTCAGGACCCTCCCCCTGGATCCTCAGGACATCCCCTTGGTCCTCACTATCGAAAAGGACATTTCTCCATCACCTCCACCAAGATTTAGATTACTCAGAGAATATGTTGATGCAATCTACTCACCAGCTCCCAGAAGATTACAAGGGCAAATGGACCAGAACATTGCCTTACAAACCTCTGCTTACGATGATACAAACACAATCATCGAGATATATGTAATAAGATAATTAAAAGACCTGCAACACAATTATTACAATACAGGTTATATAAGTTTTCCATTTTTCACAGCAACCCAGAACCTTCCAGTTTCCCCAATGAATATTGTAAGAATACCTTGGAACCAGGCCCATGTTGTCATACCTGAATTCCAAGGCTAGAATGTATATGTACCTCACAACAACCACTTTTCCTCTTTTCTCAATACCCCTATAACCCTGAGTTCATTGACACCTGAATCAAGAATAAATTTGCATAGGATCTCAGGAAAACCTGAGGAAAGTATGCAAACCACCACCTCCCTTAACCCGTACAGCCCCAGCGATGCGTCTGACGCGTCGGCGATGTATGTAACGCACAGCCCCAGCGACGCGTCTGACGAGTCACCCTAATTGCTCCAACCGTAACCTCAGGTGTAGCCACTCGAGAGGGCTCAGATTTGTATGGGAACTGTGTACGTATCCCACGCAACCGTGCCGATGGTTGAAAACTCTCAAAGTCCACGTGCGTGCACGTGAGCGCGCAATAACCTGTTTTTTGGGGTTAATTGCCTTCAATTTTTTACTCTTGCAAAATATGTTTTCGGGGGCTCTGTAGGACCATTCTTTAAGCTTTTTGAGCGGTTTTTCGTGGTTTTTCCTTCATTCCTAACCCATTCGCTATTGTTTCTGGAATAAAACAATTTTTTGAAAACCGGCCGGGTTCTGGTGAACAAACATTACAAAACTAGCCGGGGCTCCACGGGTTAAGTCCCTGTTCGGACTCCATGGCCAGTGTTTCAGTCTGCCTCAGCCTCCTCCCCCTGCCCCTCGAGAGTGCCTCCTGACGTAGCCCTGCCGGATTACTCAAGGGCTACCCGTCTGCTGCCTGACGCCCTGGACCTGTAGCCGCCTGCTACCTGACACCCTGGGCCTGTAGCCACCTGCTACCTGACACCCTGGGCCTGTAGCCACCTGCTACCTGACACCCTGGGCCTGTAGCCACCTGCTACCTGGCACCCTGGACCTGTAGCCACCTGCTACCTGGCACCCTGGACCTGTAACCACCTGCTACCTGGCACCCTGGACCTGTAGCCACCTGCTACCTGGCACCCTGGACCTGTAGCCACCTGCTACCTAGCACCCTGGACCTGTAGCCACCTGCTACCTGACGCCCTGGACCTAGGACCCCTGTTTGAGGACGTAACCAGCCCTGCAGTGTTGACCACTACCCTCTACGTCGGCCAGACCAGTACTCTCGTCCCCTGCCCTCCCAAATACTTAAGTGTTTTCTGTGTCTCTCTTTGTTGGTTATTGTGGTGAGGTATTGATTATGTAGATATGTGAAATATGTTGTGTTCTGATTTAATTGTGATCTGTGCCCTAAATCACGTACGTGTGTAACCTCTTCATCCTTCTGAAACCTGTGTTATTCCATATTAATTTTGCCTTTAACCATTAATCCTTATTCAAGACTAATTTTCTAATTCATAACTTACACATACGTTATATACCAGTGTTATTAAAATATTGTTACGATCCAGGTTCTCAAAGACACAGGGCTCTTCAACATTGGACTAGATAATGGCAAAAAGCAACAACGGTAACACTAGATCCAACCCCTGCCTTAAACACTGGAAAACAAAACACCATTACCGCCCTGAGTCGTGCCTGGACAACGAGGTATCCTATGACTCGGTAACTGGTGCACACACACTAGGCTGACGCTCAATGAAACAGCCTATTCTCGAACAGTAAAAGATTACTCGATTATGTTACACAAAGAAAAGATAGTTAACGTGATTAATTAACATTACGGTAGATACTCAAATAACTGGCACTCCTGTATTAAAGAAAGTGCAATGCTAGTCCTGCAACATCAACTGGAAACTTCTGAACTAAGTCTGATGCTGGGAAGATGTTCGTAAAGAATCTTGAACAATTATAATGCAGAATACGGGTCACAATAAATGCTAGGACATATAGTAATAATAGGCAGGCGAATAATAAAGACTGCGCAAAGGTAGTAATGCTCGACAACTAAAGAAATGCTTTGTGACACAACGCAACAGCCTACTCGGGTTGTGCAACTCAACAACAACCTCGGCTCAAAAGTGCAGTGAATAATAATGTTGCATACATATAATAATGGGGCTTATCTCTAACCAGTGTCTGCTCAGTTAATAAAGTCTAGCTGGGGTATCAAGGCAGGGCAACAATGGGCGAGCATGCGGCTCGTAGCCTAACGTTGTCCGAGGGTGGTATAATGAAGATTACGTTATATGACGGGGATGCTCTCTTGATAAATCTAGGTCTCTAGTACCTAGCTCTATCCTGGCGATCCCTCAGAAGTCAACACAAAGAGGCAGCACTATGTTGTGAGGAATAGGCTATGGCCCTCTCACACCACAGCGCTGTGCTCGCAAAGTAAACCAACCCGAAGACAACTTAGGCTCCCACAGTACCTGTCGATGTCGTGCAGAGCTTAGCTAACACTGCACACATCGGAGACAACGACACAGTAACCTTTCCCCCAGTCTAGCTTTAGATAACCAAGCAGAATCACTCAACACCTTGCAAGGGAGACATATACCGGTCTACAACCTTCCCGAGAGAGGACACATACGGAAAAGTCCGTCTCTCTAAACCTCTTTAACCTAATACATGGAAATATCTGAGAGCTTCGCGTACAATACGACTGGTCGACGGTGAACGTCTATGCTGAAACCAGAAGGGATGTTGAGTTTAATAAAGATTAGAGAATGAGAAAGGAGAAGTCGAGAGAGAGAAATAGTATGCAAAGTAGCGAGTATGGGGGACAGAATTGCAATGGATGTAGGCGATACGCGTGTCAGGCAAGCTCTGAACTGGTAAAAAACACGAGGCCACGACGGGAAGGGACTAGTTGACCACCCGGCCGCCAACGCCGTCAGCGCCCAAGCGAGCCGCGTCATAGCTCACCTCGCTGCCGGGTGTACTCCCTCACACTCTCTCGCTCGCCTCCCACACAAGCAACATTTATATTATAGCGAATATAAAATATAAGGCGCGGTCACAGACCAAAACAAAGACCATTTCTAGACTGTCTGTGGCAACACGACACTAATGAAATAAAGCAGATCATTCTAGGACAACTGTAGCCTATCCCCCCATCCTGGCGAGCGCTAGCGAGCTGCAATGCCCCACGCAACCATTCTGCTAACGCCGGGAGGCGTCACACCCCCCCCAAGATATGGGACACTCAACCATGAGCCCATATCTGAACAGGCAGAATGTCGCTAGAATCTGCCACTCCTAACCACTCTGCCACTTATGGAATGCAAGCTCAGTCTCCTCAAAAAAAAATACAACAACATTTTTATATAAAAAAATCTTATCACCCTTCCCAAATATAATACATTAATTCATAACATTGTGCTCCCAGAGCGAGCTTTAAGAAGCACAGCCTACTGAGGGAAAATCATCTGTACTCAGTACTCAGCTACAATATTATCGTAAAATTAATTATTAAAAAGAAAGAGTTTTTATTTAATTTTTCATATTTTATTTTAATGTTGTTTTTGGCGGCTACTATAGATGTAGCCTAATTTTCTTCTAATCAAAGCCAACAACTCCTGCCCTGCGACCCTACGCTGATGCTACACACGCGAGCCAACAAGCACCAGCGCAAAAATACACCGCGAGCCAAGACAGGAGGCTATACCAACATACTGTGGTAGCCTACCCCGGATCCTCCACCCGCGATAAACAGTCCGCAATCACATTCTCACAACCGGCAATATGGCGAATGTCTAAGTTGTACTCTTGCAACATGAGCGACCATCTGGTCAGCCTCATATTCCGATTGTGGAATTGATTGAGGAATTTAAGCGGGTGGTGGTCGGTATACACTACCACGTCTGGCCCATATGCAGGAACATAGACCTCAAAGTGTCTGAGCGCTAACACGATTGCCAGCAGTTCCTTTTCAACAACCGAATAGTTTTTCTGTGCTGAATTAAATTTCTTTGAAAAGAAACTGACTGGATGCTCAAGACCTTCCTCGTCTGTCTGCAAAAGTACGGCACCAGCCCCTACTCCGCTGGCATCAGTCGCCAACTGAAATGGTCGTTCAAAGTCCGGGGCCCTGAGCATAGGGTGAGTGCATAAAAGGTGTTTAACTACTCAAAACGCCTGCTCACACTCAGGTGCCCAGCGGAACTTTTTATCTTTGGCTAGTAGATCTGTCAAAGGAGCTAACACAGTAGAATAGCCTCTTATAAAGCGGCGGTAATACCCAATCATACCCAAAAATCTCATGATCTGCCGCTTGGTGGTCGGCCTGGGGAACAAGTCGATAGCCTGTATCTTCTGTTGGGGCGGGCTCACCTGCCCTAACCCAACCACAAACCCCAGATACTGCACCGTGGCTTGCACAAAGTCACACTTGCCCAGATTAACCACCAAGCCTGCTTTACTAAGTTGACTAAATAAGGCTTCTATGTGCTCACAGTGACTTTGGAATTCGTTGTCATAAATGATCACGTTATCAAGGTAGACAGTACAGTTTGGGATGTCTGCTACGATGTCGTTCATTAGGCTCTGGAAAGTGGCTGGTGCATTTTTCAGACCATATGGCATCACGTTGCAACGGTAAGTACTGCCAGCCACCACAAACCCGCACACCTCTTTAGCCCGCTCAGGCAGTGGTACTTGCCAGTAGCCTTTGACGAGGTCTACCTTGGTCAAGTACCTTGCTTTCCCGATCTTATCCACACTGTCATCCACCCGGGGAAGAGGATATGCATTGGTGGGGGTCAACCCGTTCAACCGCCTAAAGTCAATGCAGAACCGAACTTTTCCATCAGGTTTGGGCTGCAGAGTGACAGGAGAAGTCCACTGTACTGCCCCCTTCTCGATCAAGCCTCTCGCCAGCATATACTCCAGCTCATCCCTGAGCGCTGGGAGTTTAATGGGTGGCACCCGATAAGGTATCGACTTGAAGGGGGGGTGCTCTCCTATATCGACATCATGCACCGCTTGAGTAGTGAGGCCTGGGTGCTCGGCAAATACAGTGGGGTATGAATCGAACAGGCGCTGCACTGCCACCTGCTGTTCCTCCGGCAGGTGCGCCAGAGCATCATGCGCACATTGGCTCGAATTCCCCGCCCACTGATCAGCCGAGACATGACAATCCCAGTTATCATCCACCTGATCATTGCTGCCCCCCTCTCCTTCTCCACCATGACCGCAGCAGGTCAACACAGGGACAGCTAGTGACTCAGGTGGGCGCCTCACATACTCCTTCAACAAATTAATGTGGCATAGTAGGTTACGCTTATTCCGGTCTGGAGTGGCAACGAGGTAATCTAGATCGGAGATCTTTGACACCACCCGATAAGGCCCAGCGTACTTGGCAGCCAGAGGATGACCTGACAAAGGCAACAGGACCAACACCTCTTGACCTACCTGAAACTCCCGGAGTTTCGCCTTAGTATCGTACCTGTCCTTCATACGGGTCTGCGAACTCACCAAATTACGCCCGGCCAGCTCCAGACTTCTAAGCATTCTCTCTGCTCTCGAGGACGTATCTCAACATAGAACATGGCTTAGCGGTACCCTCCCAAATCTCCTTCACCATGTGGAGAGGGCCCCTCACCTGATGCCCGAAAACAAACTCATTCGGACTGAAACCGAGACTCTCTCCAGGTACTTCTCTTGCCGCGAACAAAACATACGGCAGACCAAGGTCCCAATCCTTTCCGTTCTCTGCGCAGTAACATCGAAGCATGCTTTTCAGCGTGGCGTGCCACCTCTCCAACACCCCTTGACTCTCCGGGTGATACGCAGAAGAGACGACAGTGCTGATGCCATGCTGAATCATAGTTTGTTTGAACAGATTAGATGTAAAATTAGAACCTTGGTCCGATTGCACCTCTTGCGGGTAACCATACCGCGAGTAATACAAGAGCAGGTTCCGGACAACAGTTTTCGCCGTGCCATTTCTCATTGGATATGCATCAGGATAACGAGTGGCCACATCCATGATAGTTAATAGAAATTTATTACCGGCACTAGTAGGGGGTAGGGGTCCGACCATATCAATGATGACCTTACTGAAGGGCGGTCCACTGACAGGAATGGGGTGCAACGGGGCTCTCGGAATTATTTGGTTAGGTTTTCCAACCCTCTGGCACGTATGACACTTTGCTATCCAGGCTACCACCTGCCCCTTCAACCCCGGCCACCAAAACAATTTTTCTAAAGCCGCCACCGTTTTTCTCACCCCTAGATGTCCTGCCAGTGGTATGTCATGCGCCAACCTCAGTAGGCTATCCCTGCACTCCCGTGGCACCACCAACTGGTCCACTACTCTGGACCCCTCTTGCCAACTACGTTTAGGGTCTTGAAAACGCCTATAGAGGATGCCTTCTAAATAAAAAAAATCTCCTGGCTGTGTATCGCCGTCCTCGTCGAGCTCTACAGCTCCATTAGCACACGTTTGGAGCTCAGGGTCCTCTAGTTGCAACCGACGTATATCTGAGGGTGCCAAGCGATCTAACTGCTCCCGGAGCAATGCATGACCTTCCCCGATACTGGGCTGCTCCCTCTGTCTCTCTCGATGTACATAACGTTGCTGTCGTGGAGACTCGTCATGCCCAGCCTCGTCACTCTCGATGACAGGCCCAGGGGCTACTCCAGAATTAAGTAATGGTGCTAATACTGAATCACCCAGGAGAGCCGCCGAGTCAAAACTCTTAAAACCAACTCCAGCTTTAGCCTCCTCCTGTTGATCGTTCCTCCGCTGGTCTGAAGACGGAGGACTAGGCTGTGACACTCTAGCTGCCCGAGCTCGGGTGACAACACACGCCATGGGTTGTGTCTTGCACCGCTCGACCCACTCTTGCTCTTCCCTACTCACGTCGGCCGGTGAGTTGGTGATCAAACACTGCCGACGCATCACGTGCGACGCTGGGTCTCACTGGGTTAATAAAGATTAGAGAATGAGAAAGGAGAAGTCGAGAGAGAGAAATAGTATGCAAAGTCGCGAGTATGGGGGACAGAATTGCAAAGGATGTAGGCGATACGCGTGTCAGGCAAGCTCTGAGCTGGTAAAGAACACGAGGCAGCGACGGGAAGGGACTAGTTGACCACCCGGCCGCCAACGCCGTCAGCGCCCAAGCGAGCCGCGTCATAGCTCACCTCGCTGCCGGGTGTACTCCCTCACACTCTCTCGCTCGCCTCCCACACAAGCAACATTTATATTATATTTATATCACAGACCAAAACAAAGACCATTTCTAGACTCTCTGTGGCAACACGACACTAATGAAATAAAGCAGATCCTTCTAGGACAACTGTAGCCCATCCCCCCATCCTGGCGAGCGCTAGCGGCCCCACGCAACCATTCTGCTAATGCCGGGAGGCGTCACAAGTACTACATTGACCTATTGAATACCAATATTATTGCATATGAAGCCTACTCGGTACGTCCCTGTCAAGTATATTTAAGTCCATCAAACCAGTATTGGATTGGTTTACGGACTGTATCAAGGGAATAGAATTATTATATCCCGGCATAACAAAACTTAAATGAAAAAGACGTCGCCGGTACAGAAGGGGTTAATCAAAATACTGTATATCGCCAGTGCATCTATTGTAAACTGTGCATGCTAAAACTGTCCATACATTATTGTTCACGACTATGCAATATAGATTATGAATACTAAACCCCTCGAGGATTATGACGCATATAGACAGTTCTTGTAGCCATCATTAGACAACTTTATGCAACTTAGAAAGGATCTGTGGTCATCAACAGGGTAAATGGAATCTCAGTTAACCATCTGACTTCCATACACCCTTCATATTCTGAATAAACTTGTCTAATTATAGCCAGAACAAACTGTCCAAACGCGTCATGATCCTCAAAAGGTTAAGACATTTATTTTGAGATATAAAATAAAACGTCAACAACAACAACAACAACAACAACACTGCGAGCCTTGACTCGAGAAGTGCAATCATCGATCTTATCTCTCAGTCAATCTTTCACAATATTGCGTCACTGTCTTCATAAGTGTTTTTCAAAAGTTAACTGTTGTGGTCAAAAATACCTGAGCACCCCCTTACAATGGAACCCGAAAAGTGAGAGTTGTCTAGTGAACCGCAACCCTTCGAGTTTTGTGACACAATTTGTCATAATGCTGCGTTCATATTTCGCAATAGATTTCCTCCGAAAATATTTATTTTTGTCTGAGATTGTTCATTGTCTTCTTGGAACTTAAATGTATTGAAACAAGTGATGCAGTACTAAAACGTAAACCTATAAAACACCCAAACATAGGTTTAGCTCACTTATGTTTGGCACAGTTTCGGAATTAATTAGAGGGGCACTCGGGAGACAGTGTACGTCCGCCTACACTGGCGGAGGTATGTGCTCTCCTGATCGTCTTTCAAAATGGAATCACTTCTTCCTCGGCACATATTGCATCTGACAACCACATTATGTGAACATCGGTTGACAGCTTTGTGAGTCATCACGCTGGCGGAGGTATGCGCTCTACCAATCGCCCCCGAAACCAGATAACTCGGACTTTAATTATTTAAGATATCGTATATTGTTCGTTATATTTATGAATACTCATGTTAAGTACAATCGGGGGTATTAAGTGTTGTCATAGATTCCAGTGGTTATCGCTCAAGAAGTGTCATTGGTATCTTTATAGTTACTGGGAAAAGTGTTATCCCTCAGAGTATTAGTCAGCGTCCGAAACTTTGTGAAATATCTGACAACACTTATTAACCTCGACCGTACCTATACAATGTAGTTAGGTAAATTATTATTTTTTTGTTTAGGTAAAAGCATAGATTTTTCCTTAAGCCTCCATGGTGCTATACTGCCTGAATATATTACCTGTGACGTTACAATTAGTGTGTGTACAGTCGGTCCAATAAGTGATGTTTCGGCATCCAGTATATTTTGATCAATAATTGGTATAAGCAATATCTAAACAGGATAAATTCGTTTCAAATGAGATATACAAACATGTTTCAACACTGACCAACCCTATTCAAGATCTGACATACATTAATACAGCACAGAGCGAGCCAAACGTAATGACAGGTGAGCTATGACTTACTAGCTCTACCGTACCACCTTACCCGGAAGTTAAGCCCCGCCTAATTAGTCAGGTGAGAAATGTCAGCTTTAAGAGCGTCAATCTTCGTTATCCACCAACCAATTTCAATGGGATTGTTTACCATTATGATTGTTTATTCGTGACCTACATCATAGTTGTGTAGGTTTGAATAGCAGATCCCATTTGAGACTGCATGCCTGTGTTATATATATATATATATATATGTAATCTCTCTCTCTTCATATATATATATACCGGTATATATATATATTAACTTTTGTATATTTGTATTTTCTTGCTATGTGTATAAGGAAGACAAAAAGCAAAGCTGCCTGTAACGAGTGGCTCCCCAAAGTTGAAAGAGTGACAATCTCAAATTAAGGACGGTTGGTGGTAATCTTCAAAAATAGTTTTTGTCTAGGTGTATTGAAAAGAAGTGTGGTGTGCTTGTTTAGTGTAGTTAAATGGATAGAAGGCGGAGATATTTGTGAGAACTAGCTTGACTACTCTCTGTGTAAGTGAGACACAAACAGAAACAACGAGGGAGGCCAGACAAATGAAACAGGGGTTCCAGCAACACCTTAGCATATGCCTATGAGGCCTCCCCTGGGTGGTGCCTTGCTTGATTGGTGGTGGTCATTATAAACAATGTGTGCACCTTGACTATGAATGTGTGCACCAACACCTCCTCCAGACAGTGTTGCCAATTTAGCTACTTTCCCGCTAGATCTAGAGGTATTTACACACACATTTTCCATCTAGCTACTTGAACTCCAACGATATTCTTTAGATTTGAGCAATGTTTGAGAGATATTGTACCAATTATTCTACAGTATGTATTTTCGGTATACATTTACTATCTAGCGGCCTTGATTTGGTAACTCTGCGGCTCCTCCAGACATAAAGCGGTGGTGGGCTGTAAATGTTGAGCTATATAGGGCCTCTGAGCAACATGTTTACTGTGGTTGGTCTAATGAGGTTACCGAGGGGGGGTTACCAGGAAAGTGGAGGGTGGTGTAAGTCAGAAGTGGAGGAGTGGATTATAGTAGAAAGGGGGAGGGAGAGGGTGTGTGTGTGAAGAGAGGTGGTGTGTGGGTGTCAGCGGGCCTGTAATGCTAGCCAAGTAATAACATTTAAATCAAGTAATGACACTTGAGAAAAACCTCGCACAACCCACCCGGGATTTCCCACGGACTGGGAGCTGCCTCTATACTTCACTGGTAGGGGGTATCTTGTGTAAAATCGTCTACTGGTAGATGGATCTCTACCTAGACAGATCCTGGGTGACAGTAGTTGCCAGGTTGCAAGACCTCTTTTGTGGCCAGTGTGGTGTAGTGGTTAGCACGAGTGCCTGTTGATTGCAAGGTCCAGGGTTCGAATCCCGGGTGGGTTGTGTGAGGCTAGCCAAGTAATGTTTGTTGAATTATCGACTATGCTTGCTCCCGGTCTCTCTCTCTCTCGCTCGCGCTCTCGTTCTCTCTCTCTCTCTCTCTCTCTCTCTCTCTCTCTCTCTCCGGCAATTGCCGGAGGGAACGGAGGTTGAGGTGAGACCTTTCTTCTTTTCTATCCTTTCCTTCAACTTTCCTTTTCTATCGGATATGCCATCTCTATTAGAATTAAGTCCTGATCACCTCGTTTGGATCGTAAGGTCTGTGAGACCAGTCTATTTATGTAAATCTATGTACATTTATCTCTCTCTATTTTCGTATTTTGACCTATCTAACTATAACCGATATTTACATCTGAACAAATCGTCATGCGGCCATAGACCCAAACTCTAGAGAAGTAACCATCAGCTAATAGTAACCAGAGTATGATGAAAATTACGTAATGGTAGCGAAGGGATTAAGGAGAAATTTTTACTTAAATTTGTATTTTTCTGGACACCCTTCTGCCTCATGTTTAGCCCATTTGATTCGACATTTTTAAGAGGTTCACCTCATTAGTTTGACGATTTTAAGACCTTTCGTGCCATTTTGGTGTCAATTTGTTCCTGGCGAGAGATAGCAAGCCTGTAATTTAGGAGAAATCGGCCTTTGGCGGGGATATTTTACTATCGAATAATGTACAAATTTATCTTGAAATGGGGTCTTGGAGGTGGTTTTGTTAAGCTTGATGGAAGTCTGGGGAGGAAACTAAAAAGCTATGATTATGAAAAGCCTCTCTCAAGTTATATAATGTTTGTATGCCCCTGTACAGCGTGGAAAGAGAGGAGGAGGAGGGCGAGGGTGGAGTGAAGGCAGAATAGGTAATAATAATGAGAGAGGTTTGGAAGGAAGGGAGAGGGAAGGTTATGCATTATTAAAGTAGGGGAGAACATAGAAGCTTACCTTTTAAAGATATACATAACTTACTCTAAAGAACTTTCCTTTCATCATAATTGAATACTGATAACTAATAACAATAATAATAGCAATATTAATAATAACAATTTGCCCTATCATATCATGAGTTCAAGGCACTATATTCACTTTAAGGGGGAGGCAGTTGCTTTCTCTGGACCCCCATTCTCCTTCATGTTTAGCCCCATTAGATTGAGATTATACGACGTTCGCTCCATTAGTTAGGCGATTATTAGACCTTTTGTGTCATTTAGATGTCGATTTTTCCCTGGCGAGCAATAGCGATCTGTATTCATATAATTCGCGTTATATTCAAAGTTTTATGATTGCATTCACATTTGAAGTGGACTGTCTTTTCGTTAAGCTGTAAATTGAGTTAAACAATTAAGGAAATATATGGGTATCAAGTGTAATCACATTTTTAGTATCTGGTATTTTAGGAGCTGGAGGGAGTTTATTTTTTTCAAATTCTAGTCTGCTATTTGTAAACTTACTCTGGACACTTAACTATTTCAAAATGTGTGAATTGGTTATATGAATAGAAAGTCTCCTAATTTCCCAAAGCCTGGTGAATTGGGGTGGGGGTGGGAGGGATTCCTAACTTTCGCAATATTACGTTACCAAACTCTCTCTCTCTCTCTCTCTCTCTCTCTCTCTCTCTCTCTCTCTCTCTCTCTCTCTCTCTCTCTCTCTCTCCAGTCCAGCTCGTTTTAGAGGATGGTCATTTATTCTTCGATCTCCCACCCAGTGTTAATCTACACCCCTCGCGGTCAGCAGGATTAACTTCGGATTTTTAGCAGATAAAGCAACGAAATCTACTACAGCCAAAGGGAAGTGACTAATATTATTTTGTATTGTTTTATTTGTGTTTTATCAAGTGTAAATTATTTCTATCATCATGCCAGCGATCCGAGTTATTTGTGATAAATGTGAAAAGAAATATTATCCTGAGTGGTTCCTAAGATGCAGCTACCCGGACGCCAAGTGTTTTATGTGCCTTTCAAATGATAAATTTCAGTTCCTTGAATGCACAATTGAGGCATACAAGAGTCAAGTGGACGAACTCCGTCACGAAAATTCCATTTTAAAGGAAAAAGTGGACAAACATGGCAGCCAGGTAAGCACTTCACACCAATCTGATTAATTCCAGGTATTAAGTCACAGTAGGAAACAGAACAAGGGGAAAGAGACACCAGGTATCCCTACGAAAAATTAATATGCTGTTCTTGCTGATGATAATGAAAAGGATAAACCAAAGGATAAATCTGTTCACGAGAAAAGAAAAACATCAAAAGGCGAAGCATCGAGCCCCAAAACAAATCATGCAAAGTCTCAACACAAGTTAATAGCCAGCAAAAAAGAGTCATGTACCATAGTATACATCGATAGCCTTCTCCGTGGAAAGGAAGTAGAGTTTGTCATACAATATTGACAAAAGAGATCTGTAAATGTGATTCCTGGAGGAACGCTTGAACACATCACCAACAGCATGTGTAACTCTACCATACCGACAGGATCGTGTGTAGTAGCAAACGTAGACTCCAATGATTGCTTCGACAGTGGTAGGGTCCCTATAAAAGACATACTAGATAAGTACAAACAACTTATCAATATGATAAAAAATAAGGTAGAAAAATGCGTGATAAACGGAATCATCCCTAGGTTGAACGCGAACTCCTACATTAACAGTCGAGCTCAGGAAATCAATAATTCAGTAAAGGAAATATGTGACACAAACAAATGTACTCCTTGTAGAAAAGTGGAGAAAATTCCAAGGAGTACAACGTAGAATGACAACAATGATCCATAATATTAGACATCTTCCGTATGAAGAAAGGTTGAAGAAATTAGGCTTACATTCGTTAGAGAGACGCAGAGTTAGAGGGGATATGATAGAGGTATTCAAGTGGGTTAGTGGGATTAATAAAGGGGACATGAAAAATGTACTAAAGCTCAGTGATAGCGAAAGAACTCGTACAAATGGTTTCAAATTAGACAAATTTCGTTTCAGAAAAGATATAGGCAAATATTGCTTTGGTAACAGAGTTGTAGATGGGTGGAATAGGCTACCAAGTGATATAGTGGGATCAAGAACGATAGGTAGCTTTAAGATAAAATTAGATAGGCATATGGACGAGATGGGTTGGGTGTGAGGGGGATCTACCAGGTGTGGGCCAATCGGCGCTCAGGAGATCCCCGTAATCTTGTGTTAATCCCTGACCAATTTGGTTGGGGCAGTGCTCAAGGTATTAGTGAGTTGGGCCTATAATTGGGCCTTGTAATTGGGGTTGGGTGTGACAGGGATCTGCCTTGTATGGGCCGATCGGCTTTTTGCAGACTCCCATTTTCTTATGTTCTTATGTTCTAAAATCGTCCCTATATAAAAGAGATGGTATTCATTTATCCGAAGCAGGTGTGAGATATATGGGTGGTATTTTGAGCACAGCTGTTTACAAAGTCCACGAATGTCCCACTAAGCCGAAAACACCTTTTCTGATTTATCTGAAGGATTATTGACCTAAAGACCTCCCTCCCCCTCTGCTTCCCATTAAAAACATGCTACCCATTAAAAACATGCACTCAGCCCTGCAAATACGGTAATTACCCCCCACCAAATCAGCCAAGCGTAAATAATCGCACCTAACCTTTAACAAATAATGGGGCTAAACATGAGGAAGAAAAACAACCCTCCCTTTCGATCACTAACAACATTCGTATTATCGCCCCCACTGAAGCAACTCTACTCTTCCAGAAAACCCACCTTCACATTCAGAGCCATAATTCTGTTGACCTTGAGCGAGATCTGGCTTAACATTTATATATGGGGTTGGGGAATTGCTTTGTGATGACAAATTTAAGCCTTTCATTACCGGTGTCGAATTTGTAATTTTATTCTGGCTACTGTTAGCCGATATCATTCAGCTTACAAAAAGCCTCCAGCAATTATAATGCTTCAAACTATCTCAGTTTACAGTTTTTACTACCACAGATCCTTATTAAACTTCACAAAGTCGTCTAAATAGAGCTATAATAGAATACGCAAAAGACATCCCTGGTACGGAAGGGGTTAAAGTGATGTTATGCAAGGAACTTTACTGAGGGTTTCTTAACCCGGGAACGGCAACGAGACTCTTACGAGGTTTTGGTGGTGGAAGGCGATGGGACTCTTAACACTCAACGAGCGGCTAGGTTAGTAACTTCTACTACCTGCCAAGCGGGCAGATTTACCCTAAACGAGCTTCATTCCATGCTCTTTTCCATGCATAAAGAAGAGCCAGAGCATAAAACAATTAATTGAGCTTTCCAATGACACCTGAACCATCTTTCTACGACCACGGGTTGTCTTGCAACGATCGTGCAACACGAAGGAAAAATCCCTAAAATACGGTAATTTCCTTACATATTTTCCTGTCTAGGGAAGCAGTGGATGTGGATGAGTGTGGAGGTGGGACCAGTCGCGGTACGGGAGCCGTGCCGAACGGTCAGAGCCATTCCACGCTCCTCCCACCGCTCGGACTCTCTCTCAGAGCCGATTATGTGCTCAACATCGCACTCTACTTAAGTCGGGCCCCGCTCTTTAGTCCTTGGTTCTCTTGACCGCCTTAAGTCGGGCGCCGCGAAAGAGGGGTTAAGATCTAAGGCCTAAAAAAGGTCATTAACCCCGCTTAGGCATATTGGCCCCATATGGGACAAAAAATATGCTTAAAACAGGTTTTTCGCGAATATTTCACGGCCGGAGGCCGATGGCAAGAAATTTTGAAGACGAGCAGTCAGTCCGCATCTTTCTACAACTGGGAGAGGGTGTGAGCTGCCGCTCTCTCTCCTCCCCTTTCCTGTACCAACCTGTCCGGTCACCATATGCGGTCACCATATGGGGTCCATAATCCCAAATGTGTACTACAAATTTCCCCTTCCTATCAAACTTTTTTTTAGCCCCAGAGTTCTGCCTTGTTGTCACCCAAGACCCTCAGCCATACCCTCCACAGCCCTGCAACCAAATGAATCCAACTTATGTAATGTATGAGATATGCCTCACTTTTGTTGACCCTTTTTTCATTTTTTTTTTCTTTTTTTATATATGACCTAATATTTACAGTAGTGTAATTTGCTCTTAACATGATATTAAGCATTAATTGTAGTTTCTATTGGTAACAAAAAAATTAATATCCATCAATCAGTTTTCGGGTGAGAGCCGTTTAAAGTGCTGGTCCCCATATGGGGCCACATTGCTAATTTCGTTACACTTCTGGAACATTACCTGAGCAGGGTTAAACAGACACCAATAGCACTCAAAACAAAGGAATATGTGATTAAGTGAGATCATTCCCCTCCATATTTTCTATCACTCCTCCACATATGTCAAAACCCCTTCCTTATCCCCTTCTCCCCCTCCCCCTTCAATTATCACCTATTTTTCCTCTTATTCTTTTGTTTATCGGTTTATTTATCGCGCCAATATCTCCAAGGTGTGGCGGAGTGGTCTTGCCACTGGACTGGTAATCCAATGGACCCGGGTTCGAATCCCAATATGTCAATGGGAAGATTATTATTGGGATGGAATTTGTGCTGTATCAATGCATTACCACAGCACACCGAAATGCCAAAAAATACCCTCATTGTTCCCTGATTAAATAGCATTGTATGAATATTCCCATATTCAAAAATATGCTACAGGGGGGCAATGCCTAGTGAGTTAATTGCTTAATAGGTGACGTTCTGAGAGTGAGGGTCCGAGTGTGGGGGATGAGACTGTGAAGCGCAGAGGCAAGGCGGCTTCAGAGGTGGAGTTGCTTCGAGCCGTGAAGCTTCGCATGTCTCACTCCCTAGACTGGAGCAAGACCTCACGGGCCTCACCGTGTTCAGCGGTTGAGTGTAAAGGCTATCAGCCTCTGCCCCTGAGGGAGTAGTTGGAATATAGAAAAAACAAAAAAAACGGTTGCAAGGTCGTCTATGGCTCATAAAAGAGTGTGGGAAAAGGAAGAAAGCAAGACTGGAGGGTCAGCAATAATTGGTCTTTTTCACCCCATAATACTATTTTCACTTGTTTTATTCCTGTTACATGTTAATATCTTCATATTAAACGTAACATAGGCGCATATGAATAAGTAAAAACGATATTTATGGTTAAATGACGGCTTTAGGCGTGAATAAAGCCAAATATCCTTGCTTAGCGGGAGGGTTTAAACTACCAATAGCTCGCACTTCCCTGGTTAAGAGACGGATAATAAAAAACGAGTTATCAGATTATCTATACATGATTATGTTACTTATTCTGCATAAACCCATTCAGTACCGGGAATCCATTTTTAATTGTATTCTACCACCTATTAAACTATTTTATTCAGCTTAGGAAAGACGTGTACCAATTAACATGCTACAGACTATCTTAATTAACCCTCATTGCTACCACAGATCCTTCGTAAGCTGCACAACATTGTCGAAAAGTAGCTAGAATATAATATATGACACGTATCTGTTAATGAAGAGGTAAACTTGGCATTGCAAAAAAGGAATAGGTACAGTCAATTGCATTAATAACTGGTACACAAATTTATGATAAGCTTGAAACAGCTTGTTTTCTGCAGAGTGAGTGAGTGAGAGCAAGAGAGAGAGTGAGTAAGTTAGGTCTTTGAAGCAATAAAGGGGGCCTGAAAAACGACACTAAGAACGCCCGTCCGACAGACAAGCCTGTTTCTTTGATGCAATGTGTCTGGCTATTGATACACGGAAACAATGGGATGGAACTGACTGGAAGTGAGAGCGCGGTGTCAAACGAAAGCCGTGTCCACGGTTGAAGGGGGTCACCGGCTTTTTTGTTTATCTTTCTCTCCTTTTCTCTCTTTCCCTGGCTTGTATCCATTCGCCCCCATTCAGGCAACTGTTTTAAGACGTTTATCCCCATCCAGGTGTCGTTTTCTTCCTATCGAGCGATAGCGAGCCAGCATTGTATGGAAAAATCCGGCTTCGCCGGAGATATTTTTCTATTGAAAAATGTACAAAATTAGCTTGCTGTCAAAACAAAAATATATATATACTGGCTCGCTACCGCTCGCCAGGAAAATATTGACACTGGATGGTGGTACATGTCTTAAAACAGTAGGCTGAATGGGGCCGAATGGATACAAGCCAAAGAGAGAGAGAGAGAAAGAGAAAAAAAGTGAGGTGGGCTCAATTAATTCTTTAATATTGTAGATGAAAACATTAAAAAATAGGGTTTATAGTTCAAATAATGTCTTTAGAAGTGCTATAACGTCCCAAACAAGCCTATTAAACGTTAATTATCTTGCATTCCAACTCATATTCATTTAAGTCATCAACCAACATTGCTCCGGTTTGACACCCTGAGTGAATACAACACCTGAATTGCTTATATATATAAATATTAAACTTTGATCTCCAATAGGGTTAAGCATTTCAGTATTATGGCTAGTAATAGAGGAATTTACTCAACTTTGGAAGGTTCTTTGGAATCGAAGGGGTATTGTTTTACTCTATTTACTTATTAAACTGTCGCACTCCCTTTCTAAACTACATAAATATAAACACGTATCACTACATAGTAAGGAAGGGAAGCGTCCGCGAGCTCTGAATGGGTTAAAATAGCTTGTACTTTATGAACTAAATATATATTGCTAATTAATGAATAATTTTGTTAAATTAAACAAAAAGTTAGTCTTCTGAACATAGTGGAGGAAATTAATATATTCTGACAACAGAATGTTACTTGTGTTCCATAAAACGATTTGATTTGAATAAATAGTAACCAAAAATAGCCTTCAATATACATTTGACTGTAGCTAGATGCATTTGTACTATAGTTTTGCCAGGCTAAAGCTTCTGTTTGTTTTTAATTATTTTGTTTTGTATTTGATAACAAAGTTGAAGAGCTTATGCTCCAAACTCCAAACCAGCATACTCCCAATCATTCCATTGATGTCATGAGTGGAAAAAAAGGTCATCCTTACCCATGGGATATTTTGCTTCAACATATCTCGTTAATAAATTGCAAGAATGTATTATATTGCATAGTCCATTATATTGTTAACCCCTTCACCACCATCATATTCTGGGTACCATTAGACGATATTCTTTAGTTTATAATATACAGCTACGACTCAAATGGGTGGATACGATCCCAATAAACCCTCTTAGTAACATAGGTCCTTCTTAACCTGCATAAACGCATATAATTTTACCCAGAATCGTAGGGAAAGAGGCGTCATGGTGGTGAAGGGGTTAATTTGGCCATTGTGCATTTTGTCCCTTTGAGCTATAAAACTACATAGAGCTGATTGGCTAATAGTACTGTATAGTATATTTATTACCAGTGTTTACAGTACAACTTGAAGGGGATGAGCGTATTATATTTTATTATCTATTTTTCTTTTTTATTATTATTTTAGTTTCGTCCCTGGACCACCATCAATCTTAAAAAAAACACCCCCAAGACCGCCTTTTAAGATAAATGTGTACATTATTCGATAGCAAAATGTGCAGCCCGAGGGTTGGATCCACCTGAATTACAGGCTCGCTATCGCTCACCAGGATACAGTCGACACCTAAATTACATGAAAGGTCTTAATAGTGGCTTCATAATGGGACGACATATCTTAAAATCGCCAAACTAATGGGACGAATGTCTAAAACAAATTTTAGCTAGTGAAGCTAACCATGAGGGAGAATTGAGTCCAGATTTTTTTTTCTATGTGGATGAGGGAGACAAAAGACTAAAATGCCTGTGATGAGTGCCTCCTCCAGAGTTAAAAGAGTGACAGGGCCAAAATCCAGGAACGCTTGAGCCAAAATGTCTGGACATAGGAGGAGGGAAAGATGGATTCATGGCGAGAGTTCCAGAGATCAGCTTTTGAATAGAAGAATGATTGAGAGTAATGTTTCACTCATGAGTTTGAGAGTTTTACAGAGTAGGGGTGGGATTGTGTTGCAAGACGGGTATACGTACCCTACGTAGAGGATGTGGTATTCACTGAGAGAGCTCTGAGGAACAAACGATTATTGTAGTAGCGATAGCATAGCGAGAGTGATACAACATTGCGGCGAAGATAGAGAGATTGCAGAGAGTCGGTGAGTGGACGGGAGTTAATTTTTTTAACCCGTTGAGCCCCGGCTAGTTATAATATTTTGTTCACCCCAGTCCCAAGCCATTTTCACTTATTTTTTTTGTTTGCTAAAATGGAAGACAAGGATGAGAAATGAAAAAAAAAACAAACAAAAAATCACCTTGACATTTTATTTTTTGGGGGGGGGGCGAGGGGGGTGGGGGGGGGGGGGGAGCTTCAAAAAAATTTGTTGAGCCAAAATGGAAGAGAATGGTGAGAAATGAACACAAAAATAAAAAAAAACTCCATTCGGTCATTTGGGGGGGGGGGGGGGGGGGTTTCAAATAGTTTCGTATGCCCCGCATGACCACCCGCCCGGGAGCACTAGGGTAAAACTGAGTATGGCATTGTACGGCCATACATCCTAAGGAGTATCTCACATAAATCTCAAGCCTCTAGCTCCCATACGACCGGAGTAATGAAGGTTCAAAGTGGCGGTAAACTAGGGGTGTAAACTATCCCCACTAAGCCCACCACCACCAGCCGCGCGGCAGTCTCGGCCCGCTCACACCTACTGGCCCGGCTCCCCCACACACTACGGTACCGCCCCCTCCTATTCTCCCGCCATTTCCTACCTTACGAGCCACGTAAGTGTTTTTTATATGTCGGACGCACGTGATGCGTCGCTGGGAGTTGGTGATCAAAGACTGCCGACGCAACACGTGCGACGCTGGGTCTCTGCGGGTTAAGGGGAGGCTGAACCTTACACCTCCAATTCAGTAAAAAAAAAAAAATCTTCTTCTAAAATGCTTCTTTCAACATAGGAGGGCAAAAATAAACATATCGCATCCATAACCCCCCCCCTGAACGAGGGTTCACCCACACCCACCAATCAACAAAATGTTTTCCCCTTCAGCCAAAAATTGTGTTTGTTTGTGTTGTTTGTCTAAAAGGCACCCATATGACATCCCTTCCACCCCCCCCCCCCCCCCCCCCGGTGGCCCCAAATATCATTGATTTATATAAAAATTCTTGGGAATTAGTCTGTGTGATGGTAGAATAATACAAGATGTATACATTAGCATCCCATACATCTCAGTTCACTCTAACAGCTTACTAATAGAAAATGTCTCTGGTAGGAGAAACTAAGCTATGTTCCCTAAAATTATAGAAATAAAGCTATGATTATAATAGTTTTGCGATTTCCAAAGATCATATTGGCAACTCCCAAGTGTAATGACACTTTTGTATATTGCTCTGCTTCGTTCCCCTGCTACACACTATATATAGGACTATATAGCAACGGCAGAGCGTTTAGATAATGGCCGCATCTCCGATATTTTCCAAGATTCGACCTTTTTCATGTCGAAATTTGCGCTACCCAAAAAATATAAATATTATATATACCGGGTATATTTTTTTTCAACACCTATTATTCAATATGGGAACACGAGAATGCACCATTGTAGGGGATGCTTGTAGGATACGCCAGAAAACAGTTGCGGGAAATTTGAACAATTTTCAATGACTCATTAGATTTTTCATATAGTGCAATGATATTCGCGTTCGCGCGCGCACACATAGAGAGCTGATTTTTTTTTCAACGAGTCTTTGTATTTCCATTGGTATTAAGATGGTATAATGCCAGAAACAAAATCTCTTATACAGGGTGAATTGGGGGTGTAAGGTTCAGCCTCCCTTTGATACGAAAGGCTTTCCTTCCTACTTTGTCTAGAAGTGTGTGCGAGAGGATCCTCCCCACACATGTGAACAATACTAATAAAAGGATGCACTGTGCCCCTGTACAGAGCAAGAAACTGAGCAGGGCTACAGAACCCCTTGAGGCGGTTGAGCACACCCAGCTTTTGGGAGGCTGCCTTAGCAAGACTGGTAATATGGTCCTTCCAAGAGAGAGCAGAAGAAAAAAAATAATCTGAGAATACTGAGAGAAGATGCAGGGTTGATTTTTGTATTGTTGAAGAATAAGGATCGATAGTCCTCTGGGAGTTCACGGCGGTTAGATAGATGGAGAAATGGGGTTTTGGAAGCATTAGAGGTAACAAGGTTTTCTCTGCCCCAATTGGAAACGGTTGTTTGATCAAAAGATAAAAGTTGTATGGCTTCATTATGTTTGCTTTTGAGGGATTGCTGGCTGGGCTGTTCTGGGAAACTAATTGAATAGTGTAAGGTAGAGTTGTCTGCATATGAATGGGTAGGACTGGAGGTACAGTTGAGAAGATAATTTATGAAAATTTGATAGAGAAGAAGAGATATGACAGAGCCCTGAGTAACACCGGAGTTGATAGGATGAGGAAGTGACCGATGGCCGTCCACAACCGAAGCTATGGAACGATCGGAAAGGAAATTAGAACAAAGGCACAGATGGAGGGATAGAAACTGAAGAAGGGTAGTTTATAAATTAGAGATTTGTGCCAGACTCTATGGAAGGCCTTTGATATATCAAACACAATAGAAAAGGTCTCACCTAAGTCCCGAAAGGAGGATGACCAAGCGTTAGTAAGCTATGAAAGAAGATCACCAGTAAAGCGACCCTTAAGGAAGCCATACTGGCGATCTGAGAGTAGATTAAGAAAAGATACTTGCTTAAGAAATTTGAAAATAAGAATAGTTTCAAAAACTTTAGAGATACAAGAGATAAGAGCAATTGGACGATAGTTGAAAGGTTGAGAGTGGTCACCCTTCTTTGGGACAGGTTGAATGACAGCAAACTTCCAGCAAGAAGGGAAGACGTTAGAGGAGAGACAGAGACGACAGAGTTGCCTAGGCAGGGAGTCGGCACGGATGTACAGCTTTTGAGTACAACATGAGGAACACCATCCGGACCGTACGCCTTTTTAGTATCAAGCCCAGAGAGGGTAGAAAGATTTTTTTTAGAAGATATTAGGATATTAGGCATAAGTAGGAGAGAGGGGGGTGGAGAGGGAGGAATAGCACCGGAATCATACAAGGTTGAGTTTATTGCGAAAGTTTGAGCAAAGAGATCAGCTTTGTCAGAGGAAGAAGTGAATGTTATGCCATCAGAGTGTAAAAGGAGAGGGAAAGACGAAGAAAAAAAATTGTTGGAGAGCTTTTTGGCTAGATGCCAGAAAGATCTAGAGTTAGATTGTTCTATCTATCTATCTATCTGTTGCCTGACGCCGTGATCCCCGAAGGGGTGGCCACGAACGACCCGCCCCCATGCACCTCTGTCCCCAGTCAGTCGACGCCCCTCCCCCCAACCAGCACCGCCTTCTTTCATATACTTCCTCACTCCATCCTTCCACCTCTCCTTCGGTCTACCTCTCCCTCTCTGTCCTTCCACCTCGCTCTCGTACACCCTCTTAGTCATTCTCTCGCTTTCCATACGTTCCATATGGCCGAACCATCTCAAGTTGTTCCTTTTCACACTTTCCAGCACATCTACCTCCACACCACACCTCCTATTCATACTTCTTCATTAGTCTGTCTACCCCTCCATGTAACTCCGCACGCACTCCTTAAGTAATTAATTTCCACTGCACTCACTCTTGGTCTGAGTCTCTCATCCAACGTCCATGCTTCGCTTCCGTAAGTAATTGTCGGGATTACCACACTGTCATGCAAGGACTTCTTTACTTCCATACTGACCACCCTTTTTCTTGTTACTGCTTTCAGCGTTCCTACAACCCTCTTCCCCTGTTGCACCCTCTCCCGCACTTCTTCATCCATAGTCCCATCTTTACTCAACACACAGCCCAGATACTTAAAAGAGTTGACGATCTCCATAGCCTGACCGTTCAACTTCACCTCACACTCTGTGACTTCACCCCTTTTGAAGACTGTAACCTTGCTCTTCCTCGCATTTACCTTCAAATTCCGTTTTTCGCACACTGTTCCAAACTCATTTACCAAACCCTGCAGCTCCCATTCATTATCGCTCATCAAAACTGTATCATCCGCAAACAGCAGTATAGGCAGCTTCCACTCATTTCCCTCCCTTTTCAGCGATACACCAACATCCACTGCTCTTGATAGTATTTCTTTCATGACTCCATCCATATATACAGTAAACAACCATAGGGACGTCACACACCCCTTTTTCAAACCAACATTCAGGTCAAAGAACTCGCTCTGCTCACTCTCCACACGTACTGCCGCCTTTGCACCCTCATACATACTCTTCACTGCTTTCAGCAACTTGCCATCTACTCCGTATATTCTAAGTACTTTCCACAAACCTTCTCTATCCACTCTGTCATAGGCCTTAATCAAGTCCATAAAGGCAACATCCACCTTTTGTTTCTTTTCCGGATATTTCTCCACAACACAATTCAGGGTAAAAATCTGATCTACACATCCTCTTCCCTTCCTAAAACCTCCCTGCTTGTCGCCTATCCATTTCTCCGTTCTCACTCTCACTCTCTCAATTACTACCGTACTGTATACCTTCCCTACTACGCTTAGAAGACATATTCCTCGGTGGTTACCACACTCTCCTCTTTCCCCTTTCGTCTTATAAAGGGGGACTATTATGCCAGTCTTTCAGTCATCGGGTGCACTCCCCTTCTCCCATGCTAGTTTGCACATTTTCCATACCCATTCAATCACTATCTCACCACAATACCTCAACATTTCCCCACACACTCCATCTGTTCCTGGTGCTTTCCCCAACTTCACTCTTTTCATGGCTTCCCACACTTCTGATCTCCTGATCCCCACCTCCTCCTCCACTACTTCTCTTCTTCTTCCTCCCATACCATATCCAACTTATGTTTGCTGGCTCTTCATTCCTTACATTTAGCAACTCATTGAAGTACTCCCTCCATCCTTCGACTCTCTCTTGCTTCTCGACTAGCATTCTCCCATTCTTATCTTTCACACCCTTACTGTTTCCCTTGCTACCTTCCCTAACTTTCTTGACTTCTTTCCAGAACAGTTTCTTACTCTCCCTCCATTTTACACTCTGATTCCTTCCAAATTCCTCATCTACTCTTCTCTTACTTTCCTTCACTACTCTCTTCACCACCCTCTTACTGTCCACGTACCTCGCTCATTTCTGTCTCTCGAAATCTTCATTCCCTCTACTACCCAACCACTCTCTATATGCTTTCTTCTTTTCTTCCACAGCTATTATTACCTCTTTGTCCACCATGCTGTACCTTTCACTCCCCTCCCTCTTCTCCTCACTCCACACACCTCCTCACATGCTGCACAGATCTCTTCCTTAAACACCTTGCTCATCTCCTCCACTTCCTCCATAACTTCCAGGTCGAACCCACCTTGTCGTCTTTCTACTGCTCTCCTGGACTCTTCCCTGATTTCCTTCTCCTATAACCTCTCCACCCTCCTCACTATTCCACCTTCCTCTTGCCTCCCTCCAGCTCTCCTCACCCCCTTCTTTTGTATCATAACCTTAGTTACTACTACATAATGATCAGAGAGACCCCCTCCAATACCCCTATACACCCTAGCATCCATCACAGATTTCTTCATTCGTTCATCCACAGATACATAATCAATCAATGACTTTCGTTCCACCACTGTCTTATCCTTCATCGTCCACACCCGTTTCCACGTGTACCTGTGGATCATTCTGTGTCGGAAGAAGGTGCTGGCTATCCACAGCCTCCTCCCCACACATACGTCCACAAGTGCACTACCATTCCCATTCACCTCTGATGGTACCCCCCACCCTCCCACCACTCCCTCAACTTTCCTATCACCCACCTTACCATTCATATCCCCAATCAGAAATATTCTTTCGTTCTTGTCAAACTTCTCCAGGCACGCCTCCACATTCATCCAGAACTCCTCTTTCTTTCTTTCAAGTTTATCCTCTGTCGGGGCATACACAAACACAATCACCCACGTTTGTATTCCTACTTTCTTTCTCACCCACACAATCCTTGAACCCACAGACCCATACTCTCTTACACATTCCTTCCATTTGTTACTTACAAACAAACACGCACCTTCTCTCGCTGTTCCTTCACTCACTCCAGCACACATACCCATTCCACACTCCCACTCTCTCACATCTGAACCTTTCCATTTGGTCTCTGTCATTCCACATACATCCAGCCTGGTATTCACTAGCACTTCCAGAACCTCTCTCTCTTTTGTGCCATCATTCATGCCACTAACATACCATGTAGCCATTCTCAGAATGTCCGAAGGATTGTCCTTAGTCGGTCGTGGTTCGTCAACATAGGGTCCGTCCGCATCCGAGGCTGTTCGTTTGTTTTTCTTTGCTTAGGTATTTTTTCCGGGTGGGGGTCGCAAGCCCACCGACCCAACCTCTTTATTCGCCTCTTAGACACGCAGAAGGCACGTGGGGTATATTCTATTCCCTTACCCCCAGGGGTAAGTTCAGAGCGGTTATTATTGATGAAAGAGTGCTTGGCAAGTCGAAGAACAGATTTGGCTTGATTCTGGCAGAAACATAGGAAGAATGAGATTGTTGAGTTTTAAGGCGTCTGTACCGTTTGAATGCTTCCTCCTTATTATGGGCAGCAGTAGAACTAGCGTAAGTAAACAACGATTTTTTTGCATTAGTCTGAGAAAATGAAGATGGAATGTATGCCTCCATGCTTGATAGGATTACCTCAGTAATGCGTTCAGCACTCTCCGAGGATCCCCGGCCATGGAAGCAAAAATAATTCCATGGGAAATCAAAGAAGTATTGCTGGATAGCCTCCAAGTTGGCAGCGCCAAAGTGCCACAAGCGCCGCCGGCTGGGAGGATTGGGTGGCGACCCATACTGGAGAGGTAGGACAGGTGACAGAGATAATTTATGGTCGGAGGAGCTCAAAGGAGAGAAAAGATCGACAGTATAAGAAGAAGGGTTAGAAGTTAGAAACAAGTCAAGAATGTTGGGCCGATCTCCGAAGTGATCCGGGATACGGGTGGGATGCTGAACTAACTGCTTTAGGTAATTTAGGATAGAAAAAAAGTAGACTTCCTTCCCCTTAAGAATGTTATTGGGATACCTGCCCTCAGCCAATTAGCTCCAAATAGAGTTGCTTAGCTCAAAGACACCAAAGTTCACATTCACCAGACACCAAAAATGGACTATACAGTAGGTACGACAGTTTATATTCATTGGGTGCTAATCAGTTCAGACCTTTAAACTACTTCAATTAAACCCTATATCGGTATATTTTATATTAGTTTCAGATAGTCTGCTTAAGGAGAACATTTTAGTTTACTCCCTAGACCTCCATCAAGGTTAGAAAAATACCCCACGACCCCCTTCGAGATTAAGGTGTACATTTTCCTCCTAAATTACAGGCTTGTTATCGCTCGCCAGGAAAACATCGACACTAAAATGAGACGAAAGGTCTTGCAATTGACATCATTTGGCGAAAGGTCTTAACATCGGCAAACTAATGGGGCGACCGTCTTAAAATCTAAAAAACAAATAGGGCTTAACATAAGGGAAAAGGGGTCCAGAAAAAACCCCTCTAAACCTGGGAAAGCCGAGCGTCCTCATAGGAGGTTTGGTGGGCAAAGGCGAAGGTCCTCATAAGAGCCAAGGTCTAAAAAAAGCTTTCAAATTACCCCACTGGCACTCAAAACAAGCAATATGTGATTAGGTGAGATAATTCCCTCCATTACTTTCTACAACTCCTACATATGTGTCCCCCCCTCCTTATCCCTCCCCCTCAATTATCAGCTATTTTTCCTCTTATTCCCCCTTTTACCAGGTAATTTTTTACGCGAATTTCCCTCACGCGGTCTCTTTAACACAGGCGAGGCAGCTAGAGATTCTTGCAACATAGAGACTTATAATGCAAGGCCTCAGTGGCGCTCCACAGCTCGGAGAGGGAGCATATACGCTGCCCCGGCTCTCGCCTCATGATACGATCGTGCAGCAATAATATGTCTTTGCTCCTAAATGTTAATATCTTCATATTAAGCGTAAAATAGGTGCATAAGGATAAGTTTAATTCTATTTATGGGAAATATGGCAATTTTCGTCAGGAATGAACCAAAATACCTTCGCCTGGCGGGTCATTTCAAATACCATAGCTCCGCGCTTCCCTGGTTAAGTAAAAATCTCCCCTTAATAACAGTTGCAGTGTAGGCGGGTGAGCCTTTATGAGATTTTTTGGATGATTGAGGGAAGCACTATTGTATTATATTGCTGTGAGGGATTTGGCCGTGAACATAAAATATGACTGTATTTTCAACGTTCAACAAATCTTAGTTT
Organism: Paralithodes platypus; assembly: GCA_032716605.1. Taxonomy (NCBI): domain Eukaryota; kingdom Metazoa; phylum Arthropoda; class Malacostraca; order Decapoda; family Lithodidae; genus Paralithodes; species Paralithodes platypus. The sequence goes on along the minus strand of CM064547.1, from coordinate 10,263,218 downwards.
TTGCTTATTTGATCCCATTTAGATTTTCTTGACTTATAAGCAATACCTGATAGTATGCGAATATCAATATTTATTTAACCTGTCATGAAAAATATAATCCTTAAACGTTTTTCCTATAGGTGTTACAATAATGCTGCATGCTTAAATTGGTTGTTCAATAAAATAATACTCATAATTAAGTTATGGACTGTTTAAATAGTGCACGTAAACGAATACAACACATTATTTGTTTCATTTGTATTACAAGTGTATTGCATTGTGAAAGAAAATATATATTTTAAGTAGAAGCCATTCTTCTTAAGCTAATGACAATTGTCTTACAATTGCTCCTATATTTGTTTATCATTTGATCAAAATAATGTATTGTGTATTTATGTTTTTGCATTGCCGAAGAAAAATAGGTAACGATAGATAGAGCAACACAATAAATAAACACTTGCATACATTTAGTGCTTTCTCCGTGTGAAATATGAAGCAATAACGAGATGGTTAGCCGAAACCATAAAGCCACCCCCACCACCACCACCACCGCAATATATCACGGTACACGGAAAACCACTCGCATAGTGCTTTCACAAACATTTGTTTAGTGTCATACTTTAATATACGAATTATTGCAATATGTTGACCATTATGCAATAATAAAAACACGTGCTTATGAGTTTTTTGTATTTATATTAAATATAAGCCATGTTTAACACCTTACGAGCGGCCTATGCGGTTTATTTATGTGTACCGCACAGCGGGGTGTTTTTAGCCAAAATAGGGCTGTTTACGTGATCATTTTCATGCCTAAATAAGACCCAGAACGTAAAACAAGTACCTATCCCTGAAAGGGCATAAACGGAGCTTTCGAATGACACCATAACGATCCTTGTATGATGGATAGTTTTCTTGCAATAACCGTGCAACGCGAGTGCAAAAAGCAGGTAATTCGGTACTTTCAGTACATAATTGAGTATGTAGCGAGTGAGAGAGGGAGGAGGGAGCTGAGATTTGTGTCAGTAGGTTCGCCGCGGTGGTCTGGAGCAGTCATACGCTCGCTAGTCTCCTGCCACCACTTGTCTCTCTCTCTCAGCCACATTACGTGCTGAAATTGCCACTCGAGTTATGTCGAGCGCCGCCACATAGTCCAGCTTTATTTAACTCGACTTATGTTGCTCGCCGCTAAATAAGGGTTAAGAGGAGTAACTGCAGTCAAATAATGTATAAGGACAGTAATTTTAGGATTTTGTATTAGTTTACCTGGGATAATTTGAGTTAATACATATGTATTACCTACTGTGTATGGACCTTACTTTCATTTAATGGGAGATTTTCACTTGAGGGATTATTTTCTGGACCCCTTTCTCCCTCATGTTTAGTCACATTGTTTTTAAGATTTTAAAATGTATGACACCTTAGTTTGCCGGTTTTAAGATCTTTCGCCCAATTTATGTCAAATTTAAAACCATTCGTGACATTTAGGTGTCGATTTTTTCCTGGCGAGCGATAGCTAGCCTGTAATTTAAGAGAGGCGGGACATTTTTCTACCGAAAACATTTAAAAATTTACCTTGAAAGGGGGTCAAGGGGTGTAATTATAAGTTTGATGGAGGTCTAGGGAACAAACTAAAGGCCTCCCCTTAAATACTTGTAGTTTTAACACGTTACAATTAGACACACCCAGGTGAATGTGTTGCATTCTCTGATTTACAGGTGAATGTGTACTCACTCAGGTGATTTACAGGTGAATGTGTACTCACTCAGGTGATTTACTATATGAAAGCAATAATAGTAAGGTTGAATAAGGAGTGTAGTTTACTATGCCGTGGTTAATAAGGAGTGTAGTTTACTATGTCGTGGTTAATGATGTATAGGTTGAATAAGGAGTGTAGTTTACTATGCCGTGGTTAATGATGTATAGGTTGAATAAGGAGTGTAGTTTACTATGCCGTGGTTAATGATGTATAGGTTGAATAAGGAGTGTAGTTTACTATGCCGTGGTTAATGATGTATAGGTTGAATAAGGAGTGTAGTTTACTATGCCGTGGTTAATAAGGAGTGTAGTTTACTATGCCGTGGTTAAAAAGGAGTGTAGTTTACTATGCCGTGGTTAATAAGGAGTGAAGTTTACTATGCCGTGGTTAATAAGGAGTGTAGTTTACTATGCCGTGGTTAATGATGTATAGGTTGAATTAGGAGTGTAGTTTACTATGCCGTGGTTAATGATGTATAGGTTGAATAAGGAGTGTAGTTTACTATGCCGTGGTTAATAAGGAGTGTAGTTTACTATGCCGTGGTTAATAAGGAGTGTAGTTTACTATACCGTGGTTAATGATGTATAGGTTGAATAAGGAGTGTAGTTTACTATGCCGTGGTTAATAAGGAGTGTAGTTTACTATGCCGTGGTTAATGATGTATAGGTTGAATAAGGAGTGTAGTTTACTATGCCGTGGTTAATAAGGAGTGTAGTTTACTATGCCGTGGTTAATGATGTATAGGTTGAATAAGGAGTGTAGTTTACTATGCCGTGGTTAATAAGGAGTGTAGTTTACTATGCCGTGGTTAATAAGGAGTGTAGTTTACTATGTCGTGGTTAATAAGGAGTGTAGTTTACTATGCCGTGGTTAATGATGTATAGGTTGAATTAGGAGTGTAGTTTACTATGCCGTGGTTAATGATGTATAGGTTGAATAAGGAGTGTAGTTTACTATGCCGTGGTTAATAAGGAGTGTAGTTTACTATGCCGTGGTTAATAAGGAGTGTAGTTTACTATGCCGTGGTTAATAAGGAGTGTAGTTTACTATGTCGTGGTTAATAAGGAGTTTAGTTTACTATGCCGTGGTTAATAAGGAGTGTAGTTTACTATGCCGTGGTTAATGATGTATAGGTTGAATAAGGAGTGTAGTTTACTATGCCGTGGTTAATAAGGAGTGTAGTTTACTATGCCGTGGTTAATGATGTATAGGTTGAATTAGGAGTGTAGTTTACTATGCCGTGGTTTAATAGGAGTTTTACTATGCCGTGGTTAATAAGGAGTGTAGTTTACTATGCCGTGGTTAATAAGGAGTGTAGTTTACTATGCCGTGGTTAATAAGGAGTGTAGTTTACTATGCCGGTTGAATAAGGAGTGTAGTTTTACTATGCCGTGGTTAATAGGAGTGTAGTTTACTATGCCGTGGTTAATGATGTATAGGTTGAATAAGGAGTGTAGTTTACTATGCCGTGGTTAATAAGAGTGTAGTTTAATAAGGAGTGTAGTTTACTATGCCGTGGTTAATAAGGAGTGTAGTTTACTATGCCGTGGTTAATAAGGAGTGTAGTTTACTATGCCGTGGTTAATGATGTATAGGTTGAATAAGGAGTGTAGTTTACTATGCCGTGGTTAATGATGTATAGGTTGAATAAGGAGTGTAGTTTACTATGCCGTGGTTAATGATGTATAGGTTGAATAAGGAGTGTAGTTTACTATGCCGTGGTTAATAAGGAGTGTAGTTTACTATGCCGTGGTTAATAAGGAGTGTAGTTTACTATGCCGTGGTTAATGATGTATAGGTTGAATAAGGAGTGTAGTTTACTATGCCGTGGTTAATAAGGAGTGTAGTTTACTATGCCGTGGTTAATGATGTATAGGTTGAATAAGGAGTGTTTACTATGCCGTGGTTAATAAGGAGTGTAGTTTACTATGCCGTGGTTAATGATGTATAGGTTGAATAAGGAGTGTAGTTTACTATGCCGTGGTTAATGATGTATAGGTTGAATAAGGAGTGTAGTTTACTATGCCGTGGTTAATAAGGAGTGTAGTTTACTATGCCGTGGTGTTTACTATGATAGTTTACTATAGGTTGAATAAGGAGTGTAGTTTACTATGCCGTGGTTAATAAGGAGTGTAGTTTACTATGCCGTGGTTAATGATGTATAGGTTGAATAAGGAGTGTAGTTTACTATGCCGTGGTTAATGATCAATAGTAATAATAGTAAGGTTCAATAAGGAGTGTAGTTTACTATGTCATGGTTAATGATGTATAGGTTGAATAAGGTTTTATGAGGGGAGGTTGTAGGCACCAATCGATCAGGGCTAGACCCAGGTGAGGTTATAGGCATGTGATAAAGAGTCGCTGGAACTCCTGTTTCATTTGCTTGGCCTCTCTTACTGATTTTCTTTGTTCCTCATTTACACTGAGAGCAATATAGCTAGCTCTCACAAACACCTCCTCCTCCTATCCACTTCACTACACTAAACATGCACATCACACTTCATTCCTCCACACCAAAATTTAAAAAAAACAAAAAAATATGAATTCTAGCCCAGCCTCGGAGTCCCCAGGGGGAGGGACCATAAATGCCCCCACACCTGACCGACCATCCCCTGACGACCCCACACAATTACCTGGACCTCGGCCTGTTACTCTTTATATTAATTTCTGCAACATTCGTGGACTTTCCTCTAACTTTCACTCTGTTGAGCACCATCTCTCCTCCTACAAACCTGATCTTCTCTTCCTCACCGAAACTCAGGTGTCTGTAGCAACATCCAGCCCCTTCTCTGTATCCTCCTACTTTCTCTATCCTAGTTTCAATGCCAAAGGTGGATGTTGTGCATATGTGCACAACAAACTCACTTGCTCTCATGTTCCCGATTTCGACTCCTCTGAATTCTCAACTTTATGGCTCAAACTTTCCTGTCATTCTCTTACTAAATATTTCTGTGCTGTCTATCTTTCCCCTAACTCTACCAACTTTCCCAAATTCTTTGACTATCTAAACTCTACAGTGGAACACATTCTATCCATTTCTCCTTTCTCAGAAATCTCCATCTTAGGAGATTTCAACGTTCACCACCGCCAGTGGCTCTCCTCTCACACTACTGATCCACCTGGTGAACAAGCCTACGTCTTTTCTATCCTAAATGACCTACTATAGAGCAGTTAGTTCAGCAACCCCCCCGTATCCCGGATCGCATCGGAGATCGGCCCAACATTCTTGACCTGTTTCTAACTTCTAACCATTCTTCTTATACTGTCGATCTGTTCTCTCCTTTGGGCTCCTCAGACCATTAACTTATATCTGTCACCTGTCCTATCTCTCCAGTATGGCCACCCGATCCTCCTAGCCGGCGGCGCTTGTGGCTCTTTGGCGCTGCCAACTGGGAGGCTCTTCGGCAGTACTTCTTTGATTTCCCATGGAATGATTTCTGCTTCCGTGGCCGAGGACCCTCGGAGAGTGTTGAACGCATTACCGAGGTAATCCTATCGGGCATGGACGCATACATTCCATTCTCTTTCTCTCAGACTAATGCTAAAAAATCTTGGTTTACTCACACCTGTTCTACTGTTGTCCGCAATAAGGAGGAAGCATTCAAACGGTACCGACGCCTTAAAACTCAAGACTCTCATTCTTCATATGTTTCTGCCCGGAATCAAGCCAAATCTGTTCTTCGACTTGCCAAACACTCTTTCATCAATAATAAATGCACTGAACTATCCAACTCTAGCTCTTCCCAAGCTTTCTGGCATCTAGCCAAAAACCTCTCCAACAAATTCTCTTCCTCATCTTTCCCTCCCCTTTCCCACTCTGATGGCACAACCATCACTTCTTCCTCTGACAAAGCTAAACTCTTTGCTCAAACTTTTGCTAGAAACTCCACCTTGGATGATTCCGGTGCTATTCCTCCCTCTCCGCCCTCCTCTCTCTTACTTATGCCTAATATCCTAATCTCTTCAAAAGATGTACTTTCTACCCTCTCTGGGCTTAACACTAATAAGGCGTACGGTCCGGACGGTGTTCCTCCTGTTGTTCTCAAAAACTGTGCTTCCGTGCTGACTCCCTGCCTAGGCAAACTCTTTCGTCTATCCTCTAACGTCTTCCCTTCATGCTGGAAGTTTGCTCACATTCAACCTGTTCCAAAGAAGGGTGACCGCTCTCAACCCTCCAACTATCGTCCAATTGCTCTCATTTCTTGTCTTTCTAAAGTTTTTGAAACTATTCTTGCTTCCAAATTTCTTAAGCATTTCTCTTCTCATAATCTGCTCTCAGATTACCAATATGGCTACCTTAAGGGTCGCTCTACTGGTGATCTTCTTTCATATCTTACTAACTCTTGGTCATCCTCCTTTCGGGACTTCGGTGAGACTTTTTCTACTGCACTAGACATATCGAAAGCCTTCGATAGAGTCTGGCATAAATCTTTTATTTCTAAACTACCCTCCTTCGGTTTCTATCCCTCCATCTGTGCCTTTGTCTCTAATTTCCTTTCCGGCCGTTCCATAGCCGCGGTTGTGGACGGCCATTGTTCACTTCCTCACCTTATAAACTCCGGTGTTCCTCAGGGCTCTGTCCTATCTCCTATTCTCTTTCTAATTTTTATAAATGATCTCCTTAACTGTACCTTAATTCCCATCCATTCATACGCAGACGACTCAACCTTACACTACTCCATTACTTTTTCAGAACGCCCCAGCCAGCAATCCCTCAACGGCAAACGTAATGAAGCCGTACAACTCTTAAATTCTGATCTAAATACTATTTCCAATTGGGGCAGAGAAAACCTTGTTAACTTTAATGCTTCCAAAACCCAATTTCTCCATCTATCTACCCGTCAGGATCTCCCAGCGGACTATCCCTTATTCTTCAACAATACAAAAATCAACCCTTCACCTTCTCTCAATATTCTTGGTGTCTCTTTTTCTTCTGCTCTCATTTGGAAGGACCATATTACCAGCCTTGCTAAGGCAGCCTCCCAGAAGCTGGGTGTGCTCAACCGCCTTAGGGGGTTCTTTTCCCCTGCACAGCTTCTTGCTCTGTACAGGGGCATAGTGCACCCTTATATTGAGTATTGTTCACATGTGTGGGGAGGTTCCTCTCACATCGCTTTCCTAGACAAGGTTGAAAGGAAGGCCTTTCGTATCATTAACTCCCGTCCACTCACCAACTCTCTGCAATCTCTCTCTCTCCGCCGCAATGTTGCATCTCTCTCGCTATTCTATCGCTACTATAATAATCAGTGTTCCTCAGAGCTATCCCAGTGCATACCACCTCCTTTACGTAGGGCACGTGGTACCCGTCTTGCAACTCAATCCCACCCCTACTCTGTGCAACTCTCCAACCCAAGAGTGAAACGTTACTCTCAAACTTTCTTCTACTCAACAGCTGAGCTCTGGAACTCTCTCCCTGAATCAGTTTTTCCCGCTTCCTATGACTTAAATTGCTTCAAACTCCGTGTGTCCAGGCATTTTGGCTCGAACGTCCCTTGATTTTGGCCCTGTCACTCTTTCAACTATGGGGGAGGCACTCGCTATAGGCAGTTATGCCTTTTGCCTCCCTCAATCACATAGAAAAAAACAAAAAAAACAAAAAGGAGTGTAGTTTACTATGCCGTGGTTAATGATCAATAGTAGTAATAGTAAGGTTGAATAAGGAGTGTAGTTTACTATGCCGTGGTTAATAAGGAGTGTAGTTTACTATGCCGTGGTTAGTGATCAGTAGGTGATATAGTGAATTATTCCTGTAAGTCAATCACACCCTTTTATTTCTTTACATATTATCACGGATTGGATATATAATTGGATATATAATCATATAGCCTACTGTACAACTAATCCTGACGAGAAAGATCGTCTGATATTGTATTACATTGCAAAAAACCAACCTTCACAAATGCTACACTACTGTCGATGCTGATTGTGCAGTCTCAGTTATTAGGAGACTCGAACTGATTAAGGTCAGATTTTCAATTCATGTTTTGTCACGACCCCTTCTCCCTCATGTTTAGCCCTATTAGTTTTGCGATTTTAAGACGTTTGCCCCATTAGTTTGGTGATTTTAAGGCCTTTCACGCAATTCATGGCATTGTTAAGACCTTTTGTTTCATTTAGATGCCAAATTTTCCTAGCGAACGATAACGAGATATTCGCAATCTTTAAACCAAAGTAAACTATGCTGTTGGTTGGAAATGACAAGTGTAAACCTAAAGGTGGCAGGGGTTACTTTTTGGTTTATTTGTTTATGTATATATTTATTGTATAGTTTCCACGCTAGACCTCCTTCAAGCTTTAAAAAAAAATAAAAATCCCCCCTATCCTTCAAGATAAACTTGTATATTGACAGAGATATGTGGCAGAAGGTTTTAAAATCGACAATTTAATGGAACAAACGTCTTAAAATATCAAAGAAAATAGGACTAAACATGAAAGAAAAAGAGTAACTACCTCCCCCTTAAGTGGAATGGCACTCAACTCAAGCCTCGGGCAAGCTGGTATAGCATTGTATCTCCTTATGTATCGGCGACGTCTATGTTGTTATATTCTAGCTATATTTAGAGGACTTTATGCAATTTAAGAAGGATCTGTGGTGGTAAAAAGGGACAAGCGAGATAGTTTGAAGCCTCTTAACTGCTGGAGGCCATTTTGAAGCTTAATCATATCGTTTAAGAGTAGCAAGAATAAAGTTGAAAGTACGGCACAGGTACTCAAAGGGTTAAAAGGCCCATCTGACTATCGCCAATTATCTTCCTATTATTCATTAACGACCTTCTCAACTGCACCTCCAGCCCAATTCACTCATATGCGGACGACTCTACATTACACTACTCAACTATCCATCCACAATAGCATTCACAGCAGGAATGCCAAAACTCACGTAAGGAGGCCATAAAGCACCTATCTTCTGATCTCTCAACTATCTCTAATTGGAGAAAACCTTGTTACTTTCAATTGATTGATGATGATGATGCAGTTTTTACCACCATACACTCCCTGCTGAATAGCAAGGCTAGGGTGGGTGCCCTGATGAATCAGGGACTTAGTGAATAGTTGCCACAGATTGCTATACTGCACCGTTCACCAACAGCACTGACATATGCCAATAACTTACTGGCTGGCTCGAGGCTCGAACCGTCAACCTCACGGTTAGCAGGCGAACGCTCTACCAATCGAAACTCAATTTCTCCACCTGTTTACTCGTCGCCTTCTTCCGGAAAACTACGATCTACTCTTCAACAACATACAAATAATCCCTTCATCTTCTCTTATTATTCTTGGTGTCTCTTTTTCTTCTGATCTCTCTTTGAAAGATCATATTATCATTCTTGCTAAAACGGTTTCCCAGAAGCTGGGTTTTTGAAAGGTTTAAGGTTTGAAAGGTTAATTAACTCGAGCGACCCCAAGTGGGGTATTAACCCTTAACTGGGGGCGCGCAACATAAGTCGAGTGAAAGAAATTTGGACTATGTGGCGGCTCACAACATAAGTCGTGTGCCATTTTCAGCACGTAATGTTGCTGAGAGAGAGAGACAAGTGGTAGCAGGAGAGTAGCGAGCGTATGACTGCTCCAGACCACCGCGGTGGACCAACTGACATGAATCCCACCCTCCTCCACCCTCTCACACTCGCTACACAGTGAATTGTTTAGGGAAAGTACCGAATTACATGGTTTTTGCACTCGTGTTGCGCGATTGTTGCAAGAAAATTAGCGGTCGTACAAGGATCGTTGGGGTGTCATTGGAAAGCTCTGTTTATGCCCTTTCAGGGATAGATACTTGTTTTACACTCTGGGTCTTATTTAGGCATGAAAATGATCATGTAAACAACCCTATTTTGGGTAAAAACACCCCGCTGGTGGCTACATATTATTTACCGCCTAGGCCGCTCGTTAGGTGTTAAGAGTACATACTTCAATACAAATACAAAATACAATAACACATATACAAAACAACAACATTATTTGTACATAATAATATTTCATCTTGACTGGTGGCCTTGTTGTAAGTTCAAGACTTTATGTCTTGAAATAATTCATAATTTCTCCTACAAATTTGGCAAGTTTTAATATAACTGCATGTTGTGTACTGCTGAATAACTGTGACATTTGCATAGAATAAGGATTATTATAATAATATTTGTTAAGGTACTGCCTTCTGTAAACATTAAAATGTGAACATTTGAAAAACAAATGGAATTCATCACCGACTTCATTACTGTTCAATAACGTACAAATTCGCTCGTTTACATTTATGTTGTTGGGTCTACTGCTGACAATAGGCAGCATATGATTACCACATTTGAATTTACACATCCTTATTGAATATTGCTTTGGCAGTTTAATTAAGTAAATAATCTTGGATGCGGTAATCGACCGTCATTATTCTGTAATTCAAACAAACACTACTTCTATTAACTTCCTCCGTCCTGTTGCATCTCTCTTACTATTCTACCGCTATTACAATAATCAGTGTTCCTCACTGCTCTCTCAGTGTATTCCACCCCCTCTTCGTAGAGCACGTAGTACCAGTCTTGCAACACAATCCCACCCCTACTATGTGCAACTCTTTAGCCCAAGAGTGAAAAGTTATTCTGAATCTTTCTTCTATTCAACAGCTGAGCTCTGGAACTCTCTCCCAGAATCAGTCTTTCCCTCTTCCTATGACTCTGTGTGTTCAGGCATTTTGCTCAAACATCCCTTGATTTTGGCCTTGTCACTCTTTCAACTCTGGGGGAGGCACTCGCTACAGGCAACTCTGCCTTTGTCTCTCTGTCTCTCTCACTCACATCTATCTATCTATCTATCTATATGCTCAGGCCCAATCCCCATTTTGGGGGTAGCCGGCTCAAGACAGAGCAAGAACAGGGAAAACACAAAAACAACATAAAACAAAAAATAAACACAGATAAAAAACACAAACTCTCACACATCCAGGTCACCCAGGAGAAGACCCAGAGACCAGGGTTACCAAGGTCGCTCCAGCACTCCCCCGGCCCCTGACCACCAGGAGAGGTTCCGATCTCGGCAGGCAGACATGCAGCGGAGCCAAAGCGACAAGCCCTCCCACCACACTTCCAGGCACACCCTTCATATTAATCGTCTCCCGGGCCAGGCGCCTGATGGACTATTATCTAGTCCAACTTGCGCCCGACCCCTTACTCCAAATGACCACGTGTTCACTCAACTATTCACAAGCATTCTCCATTCACTCCTGTCCCCCACCACTTCCCCTGCCTGATCTATAGTCATTCCTCTATCATCCAAAGCCTTTCTTACACAGTCTCTCCATCTCAATGGGGGTCTTCCTGCCCTTCTATCTCCCCTTGTACCTGACTCACATATTCTCTTTGTAAGCCTTTCATCTCCCATTCGTTCAACATGACCATACCAGCTCAGCACCCTTCTGTCCACTCTGGCTGACAAATGTTCCTGCTGCCCCACTCTCCTACGTATCTCTTCATTTCTCAATCTGTCTCTACGAGTAACTCCACACATACTCCTCAAGCAGCTCATCTCCATCACATCCAGCCCTCTTTTCTCCTTTTTCTTCAGAGCCCATGTCTCAGCCCCATAGAAAGTCTTAACCCAACCCTCGTGTCAAAACCTCAAATTGTGAACGTCGACACATCTTTTGTGCTAATAAAGAATAATAAAGGTACAAAAATAATACTTGCGTTAATATACAGACCTCCAGCTCAATCAGTGCAAACTGACCGAGAAATTTACGAACAAATTGCAGATGTAAGTATCTCACAAGATACCGTAATTTTTGGCGACTTTAATTTACCTGTGACCAAGTGGGGCGATACTCTTACTTCACACTCCGGACATGACTTGTATACGAACTTGCAAGAGAGTTCGCTTTATCAATTTGTTCGAATGCCGACCCGTGGTAATAACGTTCTTGACATTGTACTTGCAACAAAAGAAGAATTGATAGAGAATTTGAATGTTGGTGATGAATTCAGTAACAGCGACCATCGTACGATAACTTTCACTTTAAACTTTACTAGTAACGAACCAAATAGTAGCATCGAAAAAGTCCCTAATTTCAAGAAAGCAAACTTCCATAAACTTAGAGCTATGTTTAAAGAAACTGACTGGAGCTTTTTAATTAACAATAACGACATAAATACATCTTGGAAGTTATTCGAAACCACTTACCTAAAAGCAGTGCAAGACTGCATACCATCGAAAATACGGCGTCCAGGCCATAATAATAAGCCCAAATGGTGGAATAAAGATATTTCAAACTGCCTGCTTGCTAAAAAATTTGCTAATGATAGATTAAAATCCTCACAAAATGACGAAGAACGGGTGAAATTTGTAGAGCTACGACGCAAAGCCAAAAAGTTAATTAAGCAAAGTAAAAAGACCTTAGAGTTACATATTGCGAATCAAAGTAAAACAAACCCGAAAGAATTCTATAGTTATATCAGAAAGAAAAAAGTAGTTACTTCAACTGTTGGACCGTTAGTCGATGAAAAAGGAGAATACACCAAAGACGAAGTACAAATGAGTAATGCCCTCAATACCTTCTTTGCATCAGTTTTTACAACAGAAGACCTCAGTGATATCCCTACACCATCGCCGATTCAGATTGATAATTCAGATGTCCTAAGCAATATCACCGTTACAGAGAGAGAAGTATTGAATTGTTTAGATAAACTCAAGGTAAATAAAACGCCAGGACCTGATACAATCTCGCCTAGAGTTCTAAAGGAAGCTAAGAATGAGCTCTCCAAACCACTGACATTACTATTCAATAAATCCTTGCAGTCTGGAACTATGCCTGATCAGTGGAAGGTAGCCAACGTAACACCGATATTAAAAAAAGGCAGCAAATCCCTACCCAGTAACTATCGTCCAATTAGCTTAACCTCAGTTGTATGTAAAATGCTAGAAACGGTCATACGAGACAGACTCATAAATCACTTAGAGGAAAATAACATACTTAAAGATACTCAACACGGCTTTCGTAAAAAACGTTCCTGTTTAACAAACCTCTTAGACTTCTTCCACGATATCCTCAACCTCTACGATGAGAGTAAAGCTGTAGATATTATATACCTTGATTTTCAAAAGGCCTTTGACAAAGTTCCCCACAAACGTTTACTGCTAAAACTAAAAGCGCATGGAATACAAGACGGTGTGTTGAAATGGATAGAAAATTGGCTCAGCAACAGAAAGCAAAGGGTAGTCATAAACGGTAAGGCATCTAAATGGACCAATGTAAGTAGCGGGGTACCCCAGGGATCGGTACTAGGACCAATTCTCTTTCTAATTTACATCAACGACATAGATGAGGGTCTCACCTGTACAATCTCAAAATTTGCTGACGATACAAAAATTGCAAATAGCGTACTCTCAAAAGAACAAGTTGACGATATGCAACACAATCTAGATAAATTGTCATGTTGGGCCCAAATTTGGCAAATGAGTTTCAATGCGGATAAATGTAAAGTACTACATGTCGGATACCTAAATGAGAAAGCAAACTATTCGATGAATGGCACTCAGCTTAAGAATGTAAACAGAGAAACTGATCTGGGAGTAACAATATCGAGTAACCTAAAACCGAGACAACAATGTTCAGAAATTGTTAAGAAGGCAAACAAAATAATTGGCTTTATAGGCAGGTCATTTGAGCATAAATCCAAAGAAGTTATCCTAACCTTTTACAATTCCTTAGTCCGCCCTCTTCTGGAATACTGCGTTCAATCCTGGTGCCCTTATTACCAAAAAGATATAAACAAGCTAGAACGAGTTCAACGTAGAGTTACCAAAATGATACCTAGCCTAAAGAACAAACCATACGAAGAGCGTCTTAGAGAATTAAATCTATTTTAAAACCTATTATTAAACCCAGCGCAGATTAAGAGGTGACTTAATTCAAGTGTTCAAAATCATCAAAGGCATCGACAATATGAACTGTAGTAAGTACTTCACTATCGACCAATCTAATTACACGCGGGGAAACGGTTGCAAAATTATTGGTAAATCTTTTAACTCGCACGAATCTAAGAATTTCTTCTTCAATCGAGTTGTCAACTTGTGGAATGGGCTTCCCCGAGACGTTATAGACTGCAGCACCATTGATTCATTTAAATTCCGCCTAGACAAATATCTCGCATCAAACCCGCGACTGACTGCGTTTGTAAATGAATAACTTTATCCTCCCCTCAGTTACTAACCCCTATGTCCCCTACTAACTTCCTAGTCCTGCCACGTTAGTGGCAGGGCAGTAGTTCCCTTTCCAATGTTCCCTTACCCACTCTAAACCACTGTTTGGACACTTGATCCTCAGTGTTTTGGAGGACAAGCAGCCTAGAAGGGTCACTATATATGTTGTTGCTTGATTTCCTTTGTACTCCTTTGTACTCCATACATCACTGTTGGCACAACAATTCCTTGATACAGTGCACTTTTTACTTTCACTCCGAGATTTCTCGTCTTCCACATACTTCCCATTGCTCCGAAAACCTTCCTTCCTTCACACACTCTCTGTTTTACCTCCACTTCCATACCTCCACTCCTGCTTATTGTTCCTCCTAGATATTTAAAACACTCTACTTGTTCCAATATTTCCCCATCCAGCCTCACATCTAGATTCACCCTATGCTCTCCCCTATTACACACCATTACTTTACTTTTATTGACGTTCACCTTCAGTTTCCTCCTTCCACAAACCACACCAAACTCTTTGACTACCCGCTGCAGTTTCTCATCAGAATCCGCCACCAATTCTGTGTCATCAGCGAACAGCAACTGATTCAACTCCCAATCTCTACCATTCTTTCCTACTAAACCCAATCCTCTTCCCATAGTTCTCCTTTTCACCTCCCTCACCACACCATCCATAAACATATTAAACAGCCATGGTGACATTACACAACCCTGTCGCCAACCTACCTTTACCTCAAACCATTCACTCAACTCAACATATATGTTTTTCACTCACATAGAAAAACAAAAACAATCAAGGTTATCCAGAGCAATTACCGTAAACTAGTAGATCTTGGACGGCCTCATTTGGCAAATGAGAGCTTTTGAATGGTATCGATGAACACGTATGCCGCATTTCAAGCCTTTATTCCCACATTCAAACAAAATGTTCTTATGTATTAATTCAAATACTCTCTCTCTCTCTCTCTCTTTGTATGAATTTTTGTTTTTGTTTTCTATATTCCAACTACTCCCTCACAGGCATAGGCTGAGAGCCTGCACACTCCACCGCTGAACACGGCGAGGCTGTGACGTCTTGTTCCAGTGTAAGGAGTGAGACATGCGAAGCACCCACTCAAGGCTCGAAGAAATCCCATCTCTGAAGCTGCTTCGCCTCAGTGCTTCACCGTCGCATCCCCCATACTTGGACCCTCACTCTCAGAACGCCACCTATTGAGCAATTAACTCACTAGGCATTGCCCCCCTCTAGCATATTTTGAATATGGGAATATTCATACAGTGCTATTTAATCAGGAAACAATGAGGGTATTTTGGGGGCATTTCAGTGGGCTTTGTGGTAATGCACTGATACTAGGTACAGCACAAATTCTATCCCAATAATATCCTCCCATTGACATATTGGGATTCGAACCAGGGCCCATTGGATTGCCAGTCCAGTGGCAAGACCACTCTGCAACACCTCCCCTAAATGTATGTAAGTGTGTATGTATGTATGTATGTATGTAATTTAGAGATGGAACGAATATAAATTTTCACTATTTGCGAATACAAATACGAATACGATTTTGTTTGTTTTGTAAAATTTGCGAATACGAATAGCGAATACTTCAATCCTTATTTCATCCTTCAAGAACTGGTAATTATTTTTATGTCACCAACAAACGTTAATTAAATTACTATGAAATTAATTACCAGAAGTTAATGACGATGTGAATGTGTAATTTCTTAAATATCATAAATGAACTGTATGAATTAATGTTTAATATATTGTAAGAGTTCAGCTATAGAAAATTTAATAATTAAAATTAAATCCATTCAATTTTCTATGTGTCCAGTCCTCAGTTCCAATGTTGCCGCTTTGTTGGTACTAAAGTACCAGATTTGGTACATTTGACTCTCTCAAGTACATTTTATACATTTTCCAATAAAATAGTCCATATCTGGTACTAAATACGAAATCAGTGAGGAAATATGATGGAATATATTTTAGTGACATGCTATTACATGTCTGAAATGGCAATATTGAGACGGTTCAATTGTCCAGGTCCAGCACACGTTCGTTTACCGGGTAGTGATTCCACTTTAGAATAATTTGGTACTTTTCACTAGTTTGATCTGGTACTATTAAATACAGTTAAGTAGCAACACTGCTCAGTCCTCCTTCATTCCACTTTAGCGGCCCCAACGCACATCTACACTGTTATTTATTCGTTTGTGTTAATTTTAAAATTTAATATTTAAATTATTTTTATATATTCTATTGGTTTCGTGAACATATTCGCATATTTGCAAATACCTATGAATGGAAATGCGAATACGAAGACGAATACGATTATTGAAAAACATAGCGAATATTCGGAAATACGAATACGAAACGAATATTCGGTCCATCTTTCCCGGCTGAGTATGTATGTATGTACAGTATGTATGTATGTATTTTTTTTTTTTCTATGTGATTGAGGGAGGCAAAAGGCATTACTGCCTATAGCGAGTGCCTCCCCCATAGTTGAAAGAGTGACAGGGCCAAAATCAAGGGACGTTCGAGCCAAAATGCCTGGACACACAGAGTTTGAAGCAATGCATGTATGTGTGTGTGTGTGTAAACATGTAGTTTTTGTATCTGGTTGATCCTTTTGTAGATCTTTTAACCCATTCATTACAAGTGACGTCCTTTTCATTGTATTCTGGCAACTATGAGACTATTGTATTCAGTTTAGGAAGGACGTCTACCAGTCACTAATTTTAGCTACCACATGCTCTTCCTAAGCTTCATAAAATCGTGTAGATGTAGCTGTACAAAAAAGGGTTTACTATATTGGACAGAGACATATATGAATTATGCAGTCTGCCCTTTCCAGAGAGAGCATGTTACTGCAGATACCATTTCTGGATTACGATATTTATCTGAGGAAATTATAATGTATTATTTCGTTGATTGCGCATTTAGCAAATGTATGTATGTATGTATGTATGTATATATGTTTGTATAATATACTCTGGCACCATCCCCATTTTTTTTTTTTTTTTTTTATGGGGATGGCTGACTCGAGACAGAGTCCGAACAGGAACATCACAACACACCAGAAAGAAAAAAGAAAAACACAAAATCACTCACATCTATGTCGCCCAGGAGAAATACCCAGAGATCCAGGCTCATTTAGGGTCCCCAGCAAAAGATTCTCAGGTCCCAGATCCCCCGGAGAGGCGCCAATTTCCGCAGGCAGACCCACAGCGAAGCTTCACCACCACAAGCCCACCCACCATGCTTCCAGGCGCACCCTTCATTACCACCGGCTCCCCGGGCCAGGCGCCTGATGGACTACTATTTAGTCCAACTGGTGCATGACCCTCTCTCCGAAATGACCGCGTTTACATTCATCTGTTCACAAGCATTCTCCATTCATTCCTGTATATTACCACTTCCCTTGCCTGATCTATAGTCATTCCTCTATCATACAAAGCTTGACTTACCGAGTCTCTCCATCTCAATGGATGTCATCCTACCCCTCTATCTCCCCTTGTATTTGACTCACATATTCTCTTTGTAAGCCTTTAATCTTCCATTCGTTCAACATGACCATATACCAGCTCAGCACCCTTCTGTCCACTCTGGCCGACAAATGCTCATGCTACCCCACTCTCTTACGTATCTCTTCATTCCTATTGTTAAATAATTCCCGGTTGAGACTAAGGTAGACTACCCCATTCATTCGCAGTGATTCAATTTGTACGTAAAGTTGATATGAATACTATATTAGAGTTTGTACAGTTAGATTGATTAACCCTCTGAAGATTGTGACGCATTTTGACAGTTTATTCAGGCTATCATTAGACGATTGAATACTGTTTAATAAGGATCTGTAGGAATTATAAGGGTAAAGACTTACTCACTGAACCGTTTGACTTCAGTATACCCTTCTTAATCTGAATAAATTTTTCTAATATTAGCTGGAAAACAAAAAATAAATGCGTATTGGATCTTGAGTTAGTTAAATTAGTATCAGGCGTATGATAGTTAATGTACATAATAATGCAACAATCATCAATCTTACTTCATTAAACACATTTTTTAAGACCACTGCACAAGAAATGGCCAGTGTAGTTAAAACATGCTAGCGAATGAAAAATGATTCACTTCTTCTTCACTGATCTTTAACCCGGGAGCTGCGGGAAGACTCTTAAGAGCAGAGCTTTTGAACGCGTACCAAAACCGCGCGTTTATAGGCAGGCGGCTAAAAATTGGTGTGGGTATAGTACTACATGTCAACTCTCGACACCACCCCGCCACACGCTCGCCCCGCACTCGTGCAAGCACCACCGCGCCAGTAATCAAGCACTAGTCATGGAGCCCATACGTCCCTCACACTCGCTCCCTGATGACACAACCAGCCCTCCTTCTGGTGGTGTCAGCCGCCGTGGAAGGCAGAGGGTGGCTGCTAAAGACCCTAGCTACCAGTACGACACGCCCTATAGCTCGGAGGACGAAACACCAGCACCCAAAGCACGGAAAACATGTGCAAGCACGGCAAAGGTACAGAGGTCATTGGTGTTTTGGGACACTGCCACCACTGCCACCAGTACCAGCGACACAGAAGGCCGCCCTAGGGCTGCAGAACCTGCGGGGGCAGGAAAAATCAAAGGCACGGGCGTAGGGAAGAGAACCCGTACGCCAGCCACAGAGACCCTACCACCACCACCACCACCACCACCACCACCAGCCGCCCCTGCTGCCCCTGCCCAAGGAAAAGGGAAGGGGAAGGGGAAGGGGAAAGGGAGAGGGAAAGCGACTGCTGGCCCTGCCGGCCCTGCTGTCCCTGCAGGCCCTGCTGCCCCTGCTGCCCCTGCCGTCCCTGCCCAAGGAACAGGGAAAGAGAAATGGGCGACAGGCACCACCATCATCTCGCCTGCCTCCAGGGCCACAAGACCACGCACCACTGCCGCCCCTGCTGGCCCTTCTGCCCCTGTCCATAAGACTCCCGTACGTGCTAGAGTGACCCGAAAAACTCTGACACCATCCAAGTATGCCGCCCTGCTGTTTGATGGTGATTCGCAGGGCATTGGCAGCCCGGGTTTCGACGACGAAGCCCTAGCACGGGACCAAGGGTGGGGGATTTGGGAGTGGACAGTGGGAGTGAGTCCGACGTCGGTGACGAGAATGAGGAAGGGCGTCTGTCAAGTAAAGAGGAGGGTGATGATGATGCTGTGTTGTATCGCGACCATGGAAGCGATATTTCAGACGCAGAAGCAGACGCAGACGACATTCCGATCCCTGGCATGCCTTCGTTCGATTGGTCTGACGGGGTCAATTTTGTACCTGACGTGCCCCAGTTCAATCCTGGGATGTCAGGTACAACTGACGACTGGCCCTGTGATGAGGACGCGAACGAAAGCGACTTCTTCCTCGCTTTTTTCGCTTTTGAGGTAATGACTTACATCGTTGCCCAAGCAAATGCCTACTACAGGTGGGTGTTTGGCAGATTGGATGTCATTTCTCCAAAAGCGAGAATAAGAGGCTGGGTGGATACGACTGTGGATGAATTCATGACGTTCTTTGCCTTGTTGTTTCTCATGCCTCT
Source organism: Paralithodes platypus (assembly GCA_032716605.1). NCBI lineage: Eukaryota > Metazoa > Arthropoda > Malacostraca > Decapoda > Lithodidae > Paralithodes > Paralithodes platypus. The sequence continues at coordinate 10,243,718 of CM064547.1, read as the reverse complement.
TTGCAAGAAGCATGTGTTGCAACACTACTGGAAGCACGACCCTCTCATCGCCACCCCAACTTTCAATAAGTTCATGACTCGTGACAGATTTTTGTTTCTGCTAAGATTTATGCACTTTGCAGACAACGACAATCCTAATAGGATTGACAGGATATGGAAAGTTCGGGATGTGTTCACCATGTTGTTGGAGAGGTATAGGAAATACTTTTACCCCTTCCTCAATTTGGTGATTGATGAGTCGCTCGTGCTCTTCAAAGGACGTCTTGTTTTCAAGCAGTATATCCCCTTGAAAAGGCATAGGTTCGGAATCAAGCTCTTCGTTTTGTGTGACTGTGAAACTGGAATACTGCTTGACATGATCGTGTATACAGGCACTGACATTGACATACCGAAAGCCGCTGCCGGTGACCCCATGGGCATGTCAGGTGCCATCGTCAGGAAAATTTTGGCACCTTACCTGGGCAAAGGCCACATCATCTACACTGACAACTGGTATACTTCTCCTGCTCTCTGCCAGTTTCTTCATGACAACCAAACGGGGTCATGTGGGACTGTCAGAAAGACAAGAAAGTTTATGCCTAAGTTCACCGGTAATGTCATTCCTCTTACAGATGCCTCCTCCAGTGACACACCTTCTGAAGACGACCTGGCCCAGGAACACCGCGAGAGGCATGTCCGAAGAAGGCGACGAAAGGGGCAGACATACAAGCAGCTAGAAAAGTCTGGGAAAGTGATAGCCCTGAAGTGGAAGGACAAACGAGACGTCCACCTGCTTTCCACCGTCCACACAGGTGCCCAGATGGACTCTGGCAAAATCCACTACATAACCAGGAAGACCATCTACAAGCCCGACATGGTAGTGGACTATACCAAGGACATGCGCATGGTGGCCAAGTCTGACTGTCAGCTGTCAGGCGTTGAGTGTCTGAGGAAGACTGTGAAGTGGTATCACAAGCTCTTCCTCCACCTAGTTGACATCACGATGCTCAACGCCTACAACTTGTGGTTGGTGAAGAGGGAGATGTCCCCAAACCAGAAGCTGAAATTCCGGGAGTTCGTCTATAACGTGGCATACCAACTCCTGGAGAAGTATGGCACCACCACTCACAGACGTACGGCATGGCGTGGGGATCACGTTCCTGACCGCATCCAGCTGGGTGTCGAAAGACACTACCCAACCAACACTGAGCTGATTGGCACTCGTCACATGCAGGTGCAGTGCCACGTCTGCAGCTCCAGTGTGAGAAAACCCCACGCCACCAAAAGAGTCACCTCAATGTGCGCGGAGTGCAAAGTTGCACTCTGCTTGGGTGACTGCTTCAGGGACTACCACACCTTCAAGAACTACTGAGTGTCGCCCCCTGCCCTGCCCTGCCCTGGAGTCGCCCCGTGCCCTGCCCTGGACTCGCCCCCTGCCCTGCCTTGCCCTGGACTCGTGCCCTATCTTACCTGACCTGACCTAATTGATCACGCTACCTCATAATGTAACATATTATATATTATATAATGTATAAGTTCCAAAGATGTCCCTGTGATATAGCTTTTACATTATATAATTGTATGTTTCATTATTTAGTTTATAAGTTTCAAAGATTTACATGAAATATGCCTTCTTTTTTTAGTATATCAATATATATGTTTGTTATAGCCTAAGTAATGTGTATATATTTTCTTACCTCAAATGAATTGTACAAAAATAAATATGTTTCAAATAATCCTGTCAAACCTACTAAGATAATAAAATAAAACAATAAAAAATACAAAAAAAACAAGGTCATGTCATTGTATTCTTACAATATGATATATTCTATGAATATTACATATTGTTTGAATACAATGGCATGATCTTGTAAAAAATTTTTTTTATCAAAAAATTTCTAAACAGTATAAAACCTTCCCCATAACCCCCTGTTGATTTCGATCCCACTACCCTACCACACTTTGAGTTTTCCAGTCCGCGACCTTACCAACCATGCCACAGGAGCTCATACCAAATATCACTCAAAACTTTGTGTCTACAATCGAAATGACAATATACTGTGACGCTTCTGCATAGTAGCCACGTGCGGGCATGCGCGCGCGTCGGCTGCCCAGCCGTTTAGGAACCGGCTGGCGGCAGCCGGCCGGCAGGCTTTTCCTTAGTATATATCCTACGACAACGTAACTAATGTCTGGGATATTCTTATGTTGTTTCACAGCTTGAAGCTGCCCTTATTCTTAACCAACGCATCTTAGTATATTTTATTCTCGATAGTTGATTGTTTCATTATAATGTATAAGATGTAAGTCTAGTGAGGGCGGGAGAGAGAGACCGGCTTGGGACGTTGCTTCGCTTGCCAGCTTGGGACGAGCCTGATGTTGCCACATACATTTGATTGCAACGTTAGGCTTAGTTTCGACTCACGCACGGGGTAGAGGATTTTGACCCGGCAACTGTGTTGAGTGTTGCCAAGCATGGGATGTATTCTGCATGCCTAGGGCGGGGTCCAGACAGATTCAAGACTCAGAGCTCACCTCACTGTCGTACCCTTCGGACCCCCTTGATATCTATCCCTCTCAACCCCACTTAGAAACTTTCTCTCTTACTTTGTATACCTTCCTTCCACTACTTCACCAATCTATTTAATTATCCCATCCCCTTGATAGACCTAATATCTATTATTGTATTAACGACGAGCTCTCAGATAACTAGATAGGATTTTGGGCCTTATGCAGAGACGTTATTGTTAATGAGACCTAGGAAGCTTTTTTGTTGTCTCATATTTGTTGGTTTCATGCTTGCTAGTGTGTTCTTGTGTCAGGTTAGCAGGGGCTAGACCGGAGGGGGGGCTTTTTGCGATCCTTTAAGTAAAGTCTGCTGGTGCGAGTCCTGTGGACCCGCACGACTTTACTAGGATACCCGTGGGAGTCTGGGGGCATTTTCTTGTCTGTGTCCCTGTGTGTCTAGTGTTGTGTTGTGTGAGGGCCCTTGCCTAGTCCACTCAGCACTGCGCTAGCACGTCTTGCTTTTGTTTTAGGGTCGCCAGGAGAGAGTAAGATACTTGCGATCTGAGTTTCTCAAGAGAGCACCCTTTCAATTAGAGTAATTTGGTGCACAGACTTGGGAACGTCCCTAGGCTAGAGCAGGTGGCTCAGCCCGGGTATCCGAAGCCTATATCCTTCCGGCTAGGCCTCTGCCACCTGGCAGATTAACAGCTAGGGGTTTATTATCTCTGTATGCTTGTTATTGTGCCACAGTTTACCGTTTTTGTGAGCATTGTGAGTCAGGGTGTGGCTTAGAGACTCTGTCCGAGCAGGCTTGCCCGACTAAGAGTGAGAAGCACACCTGTATGTGGTTATGTTGCGAGTTGCTGCTTTTATTTAATTATACCTATGCCATTATACACTGTATGGCCTATCACTAGTATTTATTCCTGCTTATGAGTTAAGAGTTCTCTAAATCCGTAACATACTTTCTTTGCTAAGCATCAGATCCTACAGTAGCCACATGCAGTTTAGAAACCCGCATCTTGTCTACCTGTACGATGTTTTGAGGACTGTTTGCTTTCACCTTCTTTCACGCAGGGGTGATTAGTTGTATTAATTAACGTAACGTTAAATGTGCTTTCTTCTAGTTTGTTATTAAATTGTTTCTGCAATTTAATTCCGTTATCTATCTTTTCCTTGAAGCTTTAAGTCAACTTAATTGTGTGATCTTTTATATAACCTGCTTGACTATCAGCAGTCTATAGTGCGTGCACCCTGTAACCGAGTCATAGGATACCTTGTTGTCCAGGCAGGACTCTTGACGGTTTAGGGTGGTTTGTTGCCTGGGTTTATAGATAAGGGTGGGATCTAGCGTTTTCCGTTGTTGCTTGTTGCCGCATACCTAGTCCAATAGAAAGAGCCCAGTGTTTATATATCCCTGGACGTAACAATACAAAAAATAAATGAATTATCCCACCAATTTACGTTTGTAAATTGATGGGATTATCAATTATATCATGCCAAGGTTTATAAAAGTTTGTCTCTGTCAAGAATTAGTAATTATATAACTTTATTCTGTCAAAAATTGCCCAAACACTCAGCAAAATTGCCCCTCTCAGTGTGACTCCAGTCATTATCACACGGTCAAGCGGTCACTGGGTGACCCTGCTCCCTCCAGCCACAGCAGCTCTCTCTGGGAACAAAATTTGTATAAATACAATAATGCATAAAATACTCTTCACAAATACATTTGTATTGTATAATATTGTAAATAATAGTGAATAATAACTGTGTGGGTGTCGAAAATTGCTCAACCATCTTTCTTATGTCTCGCCTACACCCTTACGCGCGTATATTGGATTATACATAGTCATGACTGTCATACAAATACTTGCAGTAGGTCTCGAATATACATTTAGATTGCATATTACTTGGAAATAAATAAATATAAGTTTTCTGGTGGCAATCTACCATTTCGCAAGTGTAAGGCGACACCAGTCTATATTTAGCTCTCTATCAAAAAAGGTTAAGCCGATGTTTACTGACCACCCTCGTTCCTGGTCTATAATATAGTACTTTATTTACAGTCAATGGCCTACATGTTTCTGTGGTACTTCACATGTGTCTAAAATGCAATGTCTGCTTGCATAAAAATGCAATTCTGAAGTCCATTTATACGTACGACATACGCATGTCTCACTTTCTCTCTCCCTCCATTCCTGACTCATGTTATTGTAGACCTCTTGGTGGCAACGAACACCAGACACCTCCTAGACATAAGGTTAAAAATCCCAAGACATCCATACGCCTGGGGTGCCTCCACTATTATCACACAGCTGCATATGTTTACTGCCTTTACTCTCTCCACGACTCACTCCCTGCCTCCCTCCCACCCACCCACCCACCCCCACCCACCCTTTTAGGCTTCCGTCTGCTAGAAACTCATTGATAATGTGCGTAAATATCGCATGAATTGGTCTATATGCGGTATATATATTGATATATGGCACGTCTACATACGTACAAGTCTGTATTATAGCATGACAGTGCTCTAAGTACAAGATATAAGTGATATTTATGGCGTAACTCACCCTCTCCCCCTTTCTTTCCCAGCACAACTCACTCTCACCTTGGTTCACGCATAGAAACTCATTGATAATGTGCGTAAATATCGCATGAATTGGTCTATATGCGGTATATATATTGATATATGGCACGTCTACATACGTACAAGTCTGTATTATAGCATGACAGTGCTCTAAGTACAAGATATAAGTGATATTTATGGCGTAACACACCCTCTCCCCCTTTCATTCCCACCCCCACCCACCCTTTTAGGCTTCTGTCTGCTAGAAACTCATTGATAATGTGCGTAAATATCGCATGAATTGGTCTATATGCGGTATATATATTGATATATGGCACGTCTACATACGTACAAGTCTGTATTATAGCATGACAGTGCTCTAAGTACGAGATATACGTAATATTATAGCGCAAACCACACTCTCAGCTCATAAATTGCCACCAAACCTCCAACCCATCTTCATTCCCGCCTAAAAAATGTTTTATAATTCCCTTATATATTGCAATTTTTGGTCACTACGAGGCATATTCATTGTTATTTGGGTGGCCTACACACTGTTACGAACTGGCACTCGGGTACACAAGGGCTCTCAATCAGGACTCGAATACGGCTCGCTGCCACAACGGAAACACACGATCCCAACCCCTGAGTACTGCCAGCCGAACAAAAAACACCAATACCCTCCAGAGTTCAATCTGCTATAACGGGGTATACAAGAACTCGGTACTAGTGTTCAACAACAGACTAATAAAGAGACAGGAATTATCTAGTCTGGTCAACAATCAAACAAGGAAGTAAGAAACAACAACACCAAAGAATAGTGTTGGCCGAAGCCGAAGTAATCCACCCTTGACTAAGAACTTAAGAAGTCCTCCACCCTCTACTTCGGATCGGCACTATTACGTTACGTTAATTAATAGTCTTTAAGCATCGAGCAAGGAATCTTCTGAAAAAAGTTAGATGCTTCTCGGATGCTCGTAAGAAGTACGTATCGGATTTTGAACAGTAATTCAATAAGCAAAAACACTGGCAATTAAATACTATTAAAGGTTTAAATTGGCATAAGAATAATTAAAAGAATATGCAATAGTAAATGGCAAACATTAAAAAGAAGTACTCCGCAAATGAGGAAGTAAGAAGGAGGTGTGGTGTGGAGGTAGATGTGCTGGAAAGTGTGAAAAGGAACAACTTGAGATGGTTCGGCCATATGGAACGTATGGAAAGCGAGAGAATGACTAAGAGGGTGTACGAGAGCGAGGTGGAGGGACAGAGGGGGAGAAGTAGACCGAATATGAGGTGGAAGGATGGAATGAGGAACTACATGAACGAAGGCGGTGCTGGTTGGGGGGAGGGGCGTCGACTGACTGGGGACAGAGGTGTATGGGGACGGTTCGTTCGTGGCCACCCCTTCGGGGATCACGGCATCAGGCAATAGATAGACTCCGCAAATGCAACGGCAATAGCCTACTCGGATTGTGCTCGTGGGCCACTAATCACTAAAGTAGCCAAGCTTGCAACACATGAAATCAGTAGTGCATAAACAATATCATACATAAGGAAAGCTTCAATACTATTCTGTATCTACTAATCGAGTAAAGTCTAGCTGGGGTACTGTGGGCAAAAGGTAGCAGTGACTGAGCAACAACGGCTCGTAGCCTAGCGAAGTCCTCACAACTGTTTAAAGTATTACGTTAAAACTAACAAGTGCACTTTGAGAAATCCAGATCCCTTGTATCTGGTTTTCTCCCGGCTCCTTGACAAAGTAAAAACAAACTGTTAATAAAATACAGGGTGGTTAGGCTCTTGCCCTCACGCACTGTAAATTATTAACTCAACACAGTCAGCCGCGAAGACAACCTAGGCTTCACTGAACCGAAACGAGTATGCAGGTTTATAGCTTAACCACTGCATCAAACAACAACTCGTAACACAGAAAAGCCTTACCCCAGTCTAGCATTACCTAGACTAGCAGAAAACAGGAATAATAATAATAACACACAGGGAAATGCATATACAAGTGCAACAAACATAAATCAATCCTATTCTAAGTCAACCCTTCCAAAATAGGCTATCTAATAGGCAAGTATCTCGTGAGAACTCAAGCGATAATACGTTGGCTTACTAGCTCTGCACCAACGGGACCATGGAAGTTAAAAAAGGCAGGGAAAAGAGAAGATAAGAATGTAAGGTAGTAGAGAAAGTTCCCATCAGTCAGAAGAATATATATAGTTAGCAAGGGAAATGAGAAGTCGCTCTGCCTAATGAGTTCTGATGAAAAAATGGCTAGACTTCCCTTTTTATACCCGGCCCTCTAGTGAGCCCAACGTGAACTACTAAGGACCGCCCACTGACAACCATTACGTAATTTCTCTCTCTCCTCTGGGATAGACAAAGGCTCCCCTAGCACTGAGGGGGGGGGGGGGGGAGTGCTAGTGAGTTAGGCCCACCTCCCGCCTGGCGCACCCACTGACCCCCAACTGTGGCTGTTTCTCTTCCCATCATTACAAATAAGTTTTACACACAATACTTATAACTAATGATATAAAATAGAACTCGTTGACTCAGATGAAAACAAAATACATATTCATAATACTTATAGTACAACGGCTCACATGAACTAAGTTAGGAAACTCTACATAGACTACAGCCAAAGTTCCTGCCCTGACGATCTTAGCGAGAGTGGGGCATGACTAGGCGTTCTGTACAGCATGCTCACACTGGACATGCGTCACACCTCCCCCAAGATTTTACTTGCTCAACCCTGAGCTAAAATATGACAAACACAGAACCCCATCAAGCCCCTCACACCCAGCGACCGCATGGCACTAAAACAAAGCTGAGTTTATCACCAAAACACATCTTATTATTAAAAAAAAATCAAATTTTATAACTCCTCCCAACAATAGCAAAAAGACACAATATCATGCTCCCAGAGCGAGCTTACAGCAGCTCAGCCGTTTGATAGTTCGTGGACTACTCAAACTCTATAGGCTATGACAAACTTATACGATTATCTATATCAAAAGAAAGAGTTTTTATATGATTTTTATATTTTAATATGTTTTTCCCGGCTGCACTATAAGGGCAGCCTATTTTCCTCCACTCAAACCCACACACCTGTGATAGCCTACGACTGATCATCCACCCTCGATAAACAATCCGCGATCACATTGTCACATCCAGCAATATGACGGATGTCCAGGTTATACTCCTGCAACATCAAAGACCACCTGGTCAGTCTCATATTGCGATTGTGAAATTGATTCAGGAATCTCAAAGGGTGATGATCAGTGTAGATAACCACGACTGGGCCATAGGGTGGAACATACACCTCGAAGTGCCTGAGCGACAGCACAATCGCCAGTAATTCCTTTTCTATTGTAGAATAGTTCTTGGGCAGCATTGAACTTCTTAGAAAAGAAACTTACTGGGTGTTCCACACCTTCATTGTCTGTCTGTAGCAAGACGGCACCAGCCCCTACACCACTAGCATCTGTTGCCAGCTGAAAAGGCCTGTTAAAGTCTGGGGCCCTGAGTATCGGGTGAGTACATAGCAAATGTTTCACCAAAGTGAAAGCCTTTTCACACTCAGGTGCCCACAAAAACTTTTTGTCTTTAGATAACAAATCTGTGAGAGGTGCAAACACCGTTGAGTAACCTTTTATGAAGCGTCTGTAGTAGCCTATCATACCCAAGAATCTCATAATCTGCTTCTTGGTTGTTGGGTGCGGAAATTTATTGATAGCCTGTACCTTGTTCTAAGGAGGGCACACCTGTCCCCTTCCCACTACAAACCCAAGGTACTGCACAGTGGCTTTTACGAAGTCACACTTTGCCAAATTTACTACCAGACCTGCTTCACTAAGTTTCCGGAACAAGGTCTCAAGGTGCTCACAATGGCTCTCAAAGTCGTCATCATAAATGATTACATCGTCCAAATATACGGTGCAATTTGGAATGTCCTTTACAATTTCATTCATCAGGTTCTGAAACGTTGCTGGTGCATTCTTAAGTCCGTAAGGCATAACATTGCACCGGTAGGTACTCCCGTCCACAACAAAACCACATACCTCCCGAGCAGCAAACAGCACATAAGGCAATCCAAGATCCCAATCCATACTGTTGTCAGCACAATAACACCTGAGCATGCTTTTAAGTGTAGCATGCCACCGCTCAAGCAACCCTTGACTCTCATGGTGATACGCTGATGATACTACTGCTCGTATCCCATGCTGTTGCATTGTTTGCTTGAACATGTTGGAGGTGAAATTAGATCCCTGATCAGACTGAATCTCCTCCGGGTACCCGTACCTTGAGAAGTACCACAACAAGTTACTGACTACCGTCTTAGCCATTCCATTTTTCATAGGGTATGCATCGGGGTATCTAGTGGCAACATCCATTATGGTTAACAAAAATATATTTCCAGCCTTAGTGGGAGGGAGTGGACCAACCATGTCAACAATAATTTTACTAAAGGGTGGCCCAATCACAGGAATAGGGTGTAACGGAGCCTTAGGAATAACTTGGTTCGGTTTCCCGACACGTTGACAAATATCACATGAGTTTATCCATGACTGCACATGAGACTTCATCCCCGGCCACCAAAACAATTTCCCCAAAGCCGCCACCGTTTTTCTCACCCCTAGATGTCCTGCCAGTGGTATGTCATGCGCCAACCTCAGTAGGCTATCCCTGCACTCCCGTGGCACCACCAACTGGTCCCCTACTCCGGACCCCTTTTGCCAACTACGTTTAGGGTCTTGAAAACGCCTATAGAGGATGCCTTCTAAATAAAAAAAATCTCGTGGCTGTGTATCGCCGTCCTCGTCGAGCTCTACAGCTCCATTAGCACACGTTTGGAGCTCAGGGTCCTCTAGTTGCAACCGACGTATATCTGAGGGTGCCAAGCGATCTAACTGCTCCCGGAGCAATGCATGACCTTCCCCGATACTGGGCTGCTCCCTCTGTCTCTCTCGATGTACATAACGTTGCTGTCGTGGAGACTCGTCATGCCCAGCCTCGTCACTCTCGATGACAGGCCCAGGGGCTACTCCAGAATTAAGTAATGGTGCTAATACTGAATCATCCAGGAGAGCCGCCGAGTCAAAACTCTTAAAACCAACTCCAGCTTTAGCCTCCTCCTGTTGATCGTTCCTCCGCTGGTCTGAAGACGGAGGACTAGGCTGTGACACTTTAGCTGCCCGAGCTCGGGTGACAACACACGCCATGGGTTGTGTCTGGCACCGCTCGACCCACTCTTGCTCTTCCCTACTCACGTCGGCCGGCCTCTCGGCAACGACTAAGGGTAGAACCTCAGAAGCGGGCATTGCAAATTCGTTGCCGAGAAGAAGGTCGACGCCCTCCACTGGCAGTTTCTCCACAATCCCGACATCCAATTCACATGCCACACCATCCACCTCTAACTCCAACCGCACCAGCGGGTATGACCGAGTTGCATTAATACCCTGCACCACTACCACCCGAGCCGCGTTTATAGGGTAGCCAGTCAAGTTTTTCATCAGAGTCTGGGAAGCACCTGTATCACGCAAGACCTCTACTCCATGCTTGCGCCCCGCCCACATCACGCAAACCCGCCCTCTATGGTCGCAAAAAACATCCTGAGCAGGGTTCGAGCCTCCCAGGTGCTTCTGCATTGGCTGTGCCTCAGCCTCTGACGAACTGCCCCGGGCAAACTCAGATGACTTCGGAGACACACCAATGTTGCAGGCCAAAGACACAGCTGCTGTAGGTGGTTTGCTAGGACAGACTCTTGCAAAGTGCCCCTTTTTATGACAATGATAACACTCCAACTCCCCTTTGGGCTTCCCTTGGTACTGGGAAGGGCCCGGCCCCTTCTTAAATGGGACGGTGCTAGTCTTGTGGTCAGTCTTGGTATCATGGCTCTTGTACTTGTTTGCATAAGGTATATCACTAACTCGGGGGGGTGGGGCATCACGCCCCTTGTTACCTGCCTCACTACGCTGGGCAGACCCGCACCCACGAATTAGTGATAGCCGGAGGTCAGCCATCTCAGCTGCCTCCTGTAGAGTTTTTGGGTTCTTTTCTTTAATAGTTAAAGTAATTTCTGCCCCAGTACACTTATAAAACTGCTCGAGCAGAAACAGCTCAGTCAACTGTTCTGCCGTCTCAGCTTTCTCAGAACGTGTCCAGTTTTTAACACCTTACGAGCGGCCTATGCGGTTTATTTATATGTACCGCCCAGCGGGGTGTTTTTAGCCAAAATAGGGCTGTTTACGTGATCATTTTCATGCCTAAATAAGACCCAGAACGTAAAACAAGTATCTATCCCTGAAAGGGCATAAATAGAGCTTTCGAATGACACCATAACGATCCTTTTATGATGGCTAGTTTTCTTGCAATAACCGTGCAACGCGAGTGCAAAAAGCATGTAATTAGGCACTTTCCCCATACAATTCCGTATATAGCGAGTGAGAGAGAGAGGGAGGAGGTGGGATTCGTGTCAGTAGGTTCGCCGCGGTGGTCTGGAGCAGTCATACGCTCGCTACTCTCCTGCCACCACTTGTCTCTCTCTCTCAGCAACATTACGTGCTGAAATTGCCACACGATATATGTCGAGCACCGCCACATAGACCAGCTTTATTTAACTCGACTTATGTGTCTCGCCGCTAATTAAGGGTTTAAGTGCATCTTTTAAGTCTCGGGCATTTTCAAGAAAGGTCGCCTCCCTAGTCTTTGTAACACCCCGAAACTTCAATCGATATGTTTCCGGTTGCAACTCGTATGCCCGTAGGACAGCTCTCTTCAATTCTGGGTAGTCAATGCAAGACTCTAAAGGCAGTGCATCATAAGCCTTCAGACCCTTACCCGTAAGTCTTGAGGAGACTAGAGCTGCCCACTTCTCTTCAGGCCAATTATGCTCCCTACACTTCTTCTCAAAACGATTAAAAAATTCTGTGACTTCAGTTTCACTAAATACCAGCACCAATTTGACTAATTGGGCCAAGGACTGCTCTCTTACTTGGCCCTCACGGCCCATCCGAGTCCCTGTCGACTCTGCACGAGTCTTATCTAAATCTAATTTAGCACAATATTTCTCCGAGTCGTACCTAAGCTCAGCCTCATGCCTCCTGGTCTCATCCTCTTGCCTCCTAACCTCAATCTCATGCCTCCTAGTCTCATTCTCCTGCTTCCTAGCCTCAATCTTAGCAAGCTCAAGTCTAAATACCATATCTGGAGACAGGCAGGAAGAGGGAGCTGCCACTACTGAAGGAGGGGGGGCAAAAACTGGGGAACCACCACGTGCACCACCCGAGGGCACTCCAATCTGCCAATTCTCATCCCTCTGTGGGAGAGTGCTAACCTCCGGTAACTGAGTGGACGGCACTGTGGGAGTCGAGTGAGAGGGGATCCGGGGAGGAACCCCCCCAAACGCCCTCTCCTCCGAAACCCCATGTCGCCCACGCAACACCCAGGAAATCAGCTCCCCCTTGGACATCCCTACTACATTGGAAATGCCCAAAACCTTGGCTATCAGGTGCAAGCCACAAACATCCACCCCAGTCAGCCTCTCCTCCGTCACGTGGTACCGCTTACTCACAAAAACTCTAGCCTCCTCCTCACTGGTTACTAACGGCACACCTTCAACTGACATCTCTCGCTCATCGTCAGTGCTAATGCACGACATACTGAAGTCCACAAACAAATTCTCGAGACAAAAGTGTTAAACTTCCTATGCAAGCACTAATTACTAAATTAACTGGAGTCTCTTAAATGCTTTACTAATTGCCATACAAAAAAAATATTCTTCAATATGCACGCTAAAATACAAACAAACAAATGTTGTATAACTCTGCAAAAATGTATACTGTTCACAAAATCCTAAGCAAGGTCGCCATTTGTTACGAACTGGCACTCGGTACACAAGGGCTCTCAATCAGGACTCGAATACGGCTCGCTGCCACAACGGAAACACACGATCCCAACCCCTGAGTACTGCCAGCCGAACAAAAAACACCAATACCCTCCAGAGTTCAATCTGCTATAACGGGGTATACAAGAACTCGGTACTAGTGTTCAACAACAGACTAATAAAGAGACAGGAATTATCTAGTCTGGTCAACAATCAAACAAGGAAGTAAGAAACAACAACACCAAAGAATAGTGTTGGCCGAAGCCGAAGTAATCCACCCTTGACTAAGAACTTAAGAAGTCCTCCACCCTCTACTTCGGATCGGCACTATTACGTTACGTTAATTAATAGTCCTTAAGCATCAAGCAAGGAATCTTCTGAAAAAAGTTAGATGCTTCTCGGACGCTCGTAAGAAGTACGTATCGGATTTTGAACAGTAATTCAATAAGCAAAAACACTGGCAATTAAATACTATTAAAGGTTTAAATTGGCATAAGAATAATTAAAAGAATATGCAATAGTAAATTGCAAACATTAAAAAGAAGTACTCCGCAAATGCAACGGCAATAGCCTACTCGGATTGTGCTCGTGGGCCACTAATCACTAAAGTAGCCAAGCTTGCAACACATGAAATCAATAGTGCATAAACAATATCATACATAAGGAAAGCTTCAATACTATTCTGTATCTACTAATCGAGTAAAGTCTAGCTGGGGTACTGTGGGCAAAAGGTAGCAGTGACCTGAGCAAAAACGGCTCGTAGCCTAGCGAAGTCCTCACAACTGTTTAAAGTATTACGTTAAAACTAACAAGTGCACTTTGAGAAATCCAGATCCCTTGTATCTGGTTTTCTCCCGGCTCCTTGACAAAGTAAAAACAAACTGTTAATAAAATACAGGGTGGTTAGGCTCTTGCCCTCACGCACTGTAAATTATTAACTCAACACAGTCAGCCGCGAAGACAACCTAGGCTTCACTGAACCGAAATGAGTATGCAGGTTTATAGTTTAACCACTGCATCAATCAACAACTCGTAACACAGAAAAGCCTTACCCCAGTCTAGCATTACCTAGACTAGCAGAAAACAGGAATAATAATAATAACACACAGGGAAATGCATATACAAGTGCAACAAACATAAATCAATCCTATTCTAAGTCAACCCTTCCAAAATAAGCTATCTAATAGGCAAGTATCTCGTGAGAACTCAAGCGATAATACGTTGGCTGACTAGCTCTGCACCAACGGGACCATGGAAGTTAAAAAAGGCAGGGAAAAGAGAAGATAAGAATGTAAGGTAGTAGAGAAAGTTCCCATCAGTCAGAAGAATATATATAGTTAGCAAGGGAAATGAGAAGTCGCTCTGCCTAATGAGTTCTGATGAAAAAATGGCTAGACTTCCCTTATTATACCCGGCCCTCTAGTGAGCCCAACGTGAACTACTAAGGACCGCCCACTGACAACCATTACGTAATTTCTCTCTCTCCTCTGGGATAGACAAAGGCTCCCCTAGCACTGAGGGGGGGGGGGGGGGGGGGGGGAGTGCTAGTGAGTTAGGCCCACCTCCCGCCTGGCGCACCCACTGACCCCCAACTGTGGCTGTTTCTCTTCCCATCATTACAAATAAGTTTTACACACAATACTTATAACTAATGATATAAAATAGAACTCGTTGACTCAGATGAAAACAAAATACATATTCATAATACTTATAGTACAACGGCTCACATAAACTAAGTTAGGAAACTCTACATAGACTACAGCCAAAGTTCCTGCCCTGACGATCCTAGCGAGAGTGGGGCATGACTAGGCGTTCTGTACAGCATGCTCACACTGGACATGCGTCACAACACGTATACGTACTCTACATAGCCTAAAAGGGATAAAAAAAGGAGATATACGTGATAATACGCAGTAACCCACCCCCTCCTCCCTCTCGTTCTATCCCCTGGGCGCGTGAAAATTCGGCAGGGAAATCTCGCCGCTCGATGACAATCTAGCCGCGCGGTGCCATTCGCTCCACATTTTTCAACTATGGACCGTTCCCCCACCCCCCCAGACATTTTTTGGGGGGTCAAATATATATGGGCCGATGCACTCAAACATTCCCTACACGCTGATGTACTTTTTATCGAAATTGGCAATGGGTCCCAAAATCATCATACATGCGCACAGTATGAACCTGTAAAAAAAAACCTGTGCGCCACGGAGAGGTTAATGGCAACATGTTATCACCAAATACTGAAAATAAGAATAGTGTAGGTTATGTATAAACGAAATTACATACATTTAAAAGGGTTAAATTTGTGTTTAAACACCCTGTATCTCGTATTGAAACTACCTGAGCATGATTAGTCTGTAGACCCTGGCAGCCCGGGTCTCTCAACTAATCGTAAGCCTCCCTTGGCGCCCACTACCTCTCGCACATCGTCAACTCTAAAATGCCCGGCTTATAGCTCACCCTCAATTCACTCTCCCATCTTCTATCCTGGAAAAAAAAATGCTAATACCACGGTGCCATCCTTTCACTCCTGTCAGCCACTTAAAAACATAGTAAACACTTTGCCGGGAAGGTATTACGATGAGTTGAATGCAGAGGAGGGCGAGCATCAAGTTTAAAGGAGCCACGCGAGCTGTGACGACACACAGTGCACGCCTCAGCCAATCACAGGCCAGCATTGCGGGAGAGGCTGATATAAAGGGAGGGGGGCAGTGCTAGTGACTGAGGGACAACCTGAGCAACAACTGCTCTCTTAACACCTTAAGAGCGGCCTATGCGGTTTATTTATATGTACCGCCCAGCGGGGTGTTTTTAGCCAAAATAGGGCTGTTTACGTGATCATTTTCATGCCTAAATAAGACCCAGAACGTAAAACAAGTATCTATCCCTGAAAGGGCATAAACAGAGCTTTCGAATGACACCATAACGATCCTTTTATGATGGCTAGTTTTCTTGCAATAACCGTGCAACGCGAGTGCAAAAAGCATGTAATTAGGCACTTTCCCCATACAATTCCTTATATAGCGAGTGAGAGAGGTAGGAGGGAGGTGAGATTCGTGTCAGTAGGTTCGCCGCGGTGGTCTGGAGCAGTCATACGCTCGCTACTCTCCTGCCACCACTTGTCTCTCTCTCTCAGCAACATTACGTGCTGAAATTGCCACTCGAGTTATGTCGAGCGCCGCCACATAGTCCAGCTTTATTTAACTCGACTTATGTGGTGAGCCGCTAATTAAGGGTTAAGGCAATTCCAACCAACTTATCTTGCCCAACCATCATGAACGGATAAAAGAAGAGAGAGAGCTGAGGCGGCAACAGATATTGAAGGCAGCTTATCAAGAAAGCAAAAGACAAGTTAATCGCTCAGCTGCAGCCCAGATCCACCTGAATTATCAGCTTGTGAGTTTCCACATTGCACGCCTACGCACAGTTTCCCGAGCAGTCCAAGATAGAAACAAGGTGGTGAATGGCACTGAGAATTTCCACCGAACATACCGGCCGGCTTTGAGGTGGTAATGACGAAGACTGGAGCATAGAAGAAGAACCAGAATTGTATTAATGGACACTTATGGGCCCGAAAAGACATATTGAAAGAGAGATTGTTGACAGACTGTCCTAAGCCCCATTATTTATTGATGTGTACTCTCAGACAAAGTAATTCAGAACATGTTTAGACAACTGATGAAATAAAGCTACAAAAAGTTGGTGTATCGTTTTTTTTGGTTTGCATACCACAAGCAATTCAGTTTAGAAATATAGTCAGGCATTAATAGGAAATATCAAAGGATAATTAAATGTAGATTGAGAACACACTAGAGTTTTTGCATAGATAACAGTCTATATATTTTAGACAAGTTGATATAGGAGAGTTCGAATCATATGCAGCCAACGCTCAGAGTCTAAGCTCTATAGTTTGGATTGTATGCAGCCAACTGTTAAGAAGCTAGGAGTATATAACTGATGATTCGGGTCATATCTCCATCCTAGGAGATTTCAACGTTCACCACCGCCAATTGCTCTTCTCTCTTTCCACCGACCAACCTGGTGAACGAACCTACATCTTCTCTATTCTAAATGACCTAGAACAGTTTTTCCAGCAACCCACCCTTATCCCGGATCACTTCGGATATCAGCCAATCATTCTTGACTTATTTCTAACTTCTAACCCTTCTGCTTATACTGTAAATCTTTTCTGTCCTTTGGGCTCCTCCGACCATAAATTTATCTTTGTCACCTGTCCTATCTATCCTGTACGGCCACCCGATCCACCCAGCCGGTGGCGCTAGTGGCACTTTGGCGCTGCCGACTGGGAAGCTCTTCAGCAGTACTTCTATGATTTCCCATGGAATGACTTTTGCTTCCATGGCCAGGCACCCTCGGAGAGTGCTGAATGCATTACAGAGGTAATCCTTTCGGGCATGGAAGCGTACATTCCTTTTTCTTTCTCTCAGTCTACTGCAAAAAAATCTTGGTTTACTCACGCTTGCTCTACTGCTGTCCGTAATAAAGAAGAAGCATTCAAAAAGTACCGTCATCTTCAAACTAAAGAATATCACACTTCCTATGTTTCTGACCAGAATCAAGCCAAATCTGTTCTTCGACTCGCCAAACATTCTTTCATCAACAATAAATACATTGAACTATCTAACTTCAGCTCTTCCCAAGCCTTCTGGCATCTAGCCAAAAACCTCTCCAACAATTTTTTTTCTTCGTCTTTCCCTCCTCTTTTCCACTTTGACGGCACTACCGTCACTTCTTCCACTGACAAAGCTGAACTCTTCGCTAACACTTATGCTAAAAACTCCACTTTGGATGATTTTGGTGCTATTCCTCCCTCGCCACCCCTCTCTCTCCAACTTATGCTTAACATCATAATCTTTTCCAAAGATGTACTTTCCACCCTGACTGGGCTTAATACTAAGAAGGCATACGGACCTGACGGTGTTCCTCCTGTTGTATTCAAGAACTATGCTTCCGTGCTGACTTCCTGCCTAGGCAAACTCTTTCGTCTCTGTCTCTTCTCTAACGTCTTCCTTTCTTGCTGGAAGTTTTCTCTCCTTCAACCTCTCCCAAAGAAGGGTGATTGCTCTCAACCCTACAACTATCGTCTAATTGCTCTCATCTCTTGTATCTCTAAGGTTTCAGAAACTATTCTTGGTTCCAAAACTCTTGGTTATCCTCATTTCGGGACTTCGGTGAGACCTTTTCTATTGCGCTAGACATGTCAAAGGCCTTCGATAGACTCTGGCAAATCTTTAATTTCTAAACTACCCTACTTCGGTTTCTATCCCTCCATCTGTGCCTTTGTCTCTAATTTCCTTTCCGGCCGTTCCATAGCTGCGGTTGTGACCAGCCATCGCTTACTTCCTCATCCTATCAACTATGGTGTTCCTCAGGGCTCTGTCCTATCTCCCAGTCTCTTTGTAATTTTCATAAATGATCTTCTGAACTGTACCTCCAGTCTCATCCATTCATACGCAGACGTCTCTACCTTGCACTCCTCAATTAGTTTTCCTGAACGCCCAAGCAAGCAATCCCTCAAAATCAAACGTAATGAAACCATACAACACTTATCTTCTGAGCTAACTACTACTTCTAATTGGGCAGCAAAAAAACTTGTTGCTTTTAATGCTTCCAAAACCCAATCTCTCCATCTTACTACCCTTCAGGAACTCCCAGAGGACTATCCCTTATACTTCAACAATACAAAAATTAATCCTTCATCTTCTCTTAATATTGTTGTGTCTCTTTTTCTTCTGCTCTCTCTTGGAAGGACCATATTACCAGTCTTGCTAAGGCAGCCTCCCAGAAGCTGGGTGTGCTCAACTGCCTCAGGGGGTTCTTTATCCCTGCACAGCTTCTTGCTCTGTACAGGGGCACAGTGCATCCTTGTATTGAGTATTGTTCACATGTGTGGGGAGGATCCTCTCACACCGCACTCCTAGACAAAGTAGAAAGGAAAGCCTTTCGTATCATTACCTCCCGTCCACTCACCAACTCTCTGCAATCTCTCTTTCTTCGCCGCAATGTTGCATCTCTCTCCCTATTGTATCGCTAACACAATAATCAGTGCTCCTCAGAGCTCTCACAGTATATACCCCCTCCTCTATATAGGGTACGTAGTGTCTGTCTTGCAACACAATCCCACGCCTACTCTGTGCAACTCTTCAACTCAAGAGTGAAACGATACTCCCAATCCTTCTTCTATTCAACAACTGAGCTCTGGAACTCTCTCCCTGAATCCATCTTTCCCTTATCCTATGATTTAAATTGCTTCAAACTCTGTGTGTCCAGGCATTTTGGCTTGAATATCCCTTGATTTTGGCCCGGTCACTCTTTCACCACTGGGGGAGGCACTCTTCACAGACAGTTTTGCCTTGTGTCTCCCTCATTCACATAAAACTAAAATATGCAACCAACTATCTAATGAGTCTAGGCTGATCGGACGAGTAGACTATATAATCTAACTCTGTCTGAGAATTATGAAATAACGTAATGATACCTGCAATCTATGCAGGGTAAAATTATAGGATTTGTGATAGTGGAGTTTTAGCTCGAGCAATAGATAGCAGAGATGGAACAAATATAAATTGTCCATATTTAAGAATGCGAATACGCATTTTTAGTTGTTAAATTCGCGAATGCGAATGTGAATTGCGAATATCTTAATAACATAGTTAAAATCTGGTACTAAATACGAAATCAGTGAGGAAATATGATGGAATATTCTTTTTTGACATGCTATTACATTGGATATAATTATCTGAAATGGCAATATTGTGATGGTTCAACTGTCCAGGTCCAGCACACGTTCATTTACCGGGCATTGATTCCATTTTAGCTATTTTTCCTCTAAATCTAGCATTATCTAAACAGCAATCTAGCAGATTTTGTTTTACATTTTGTTTCTATTAATCAAATTTCGTAATAACCACCAATCACATTTACAAATATGAAATTTATTATATAACGTCAATAATAATTGTCCCTGTTGGGCTTTCAAATCCAAACAAATGGGATGTATGCAATATATCCCAGTTTAAGGGTGTGGAGAGATCAGATAAATTAATTTAGCAGGAGTGTAAATGAAAACACTGTCGTTTAATCATCTCCAACTCATTGCATCAGTAGGTTTTCACACTCCATCACGGTGACCGTGTTCCTGGCATCTTCAGTACGTTGGATTAATCTTTGGCTAGATAAAATGGGTGTGAAGGTGAACTCTTCAGAAAGTGGCAATAGTGATGAAAGTATACACGGTCATAGCAGGGAGTGTGACATTACTCGAGACACAGTATAACCTTTGGATACCTTTGGATGTATTCGCCGCTCCTCTAGCGGCACCAAGGAGCGCGACGCCCCTCGTTATGGGTGGTGATTTGGTGCAGTAGACTGTTTGAAGCGACAGCTCGCTCCCTTGCGAGGATGGGCTCGTCTGGCACTTTTTGCAGTTCGACATCTAGGCTCTCTTGAAGTTGTCTAACGAGATGTCCCTCATGTCTCTTACTCGCCGTGGGAGTTTGTTGAAGAGACGTGGGCCTCTGTGTGATAACCAGCCCTCTCGCAGAGAGCCCATAGCACCCCTGTTATTCATCCGGGGGATTTCGCATTCCCAGCCTCTCCTATCACTGAATTTCATGACTATCGGAGTATGTAGGTTTGGTACTAAACCCTCTGCGATTTTCCATGTGTATATTATTAGGTAACGTTCTCTTCTACGTTCCAGTGAGTACAGATTCAGTGCTCTTAAACGCTCCCAATAGTGTAGATGTTTTATCGAACTTATATGCGAAGTGAAATTTCTTTGTACACTCTCTACGTCATTTATTTCACCTGCTTTGTATGGGGATGTTAATACGCTACAGTATTCAAGCCGCGGTAGCACTAGAGATTTGAAGAGCGTTATCATAGGCAATTCACCACGTGTTTTAAAAGTACGCTGAATCCATCCCGTTAGACATTTCGCAGCCGCCACTTTGACCTGGGTATGTACTTTGAAACCCATATTTTCAGACATTAATACCCCAAGGTCTTTCACACTGTCTTTCCGTTCTATTATGTGGTTAGATTCTGTTAAGTAATTTGTAATTTCTTTAACACCATTATTATCTCCGTACCGTATTAATTGGAATTTTTCCTCATTGAATTGCATGTTGTTTTCCCTGGTCCACTGGAACACTACATTCATGTCTTCCTGCAGTCGGCCCGTGTCCTCTTGTGTGTTTACTATCTTGCTTAATTTTGTGTCATCAGCAAAAGACGACACCGTACTGTGTCTGGTGTTGGTATATATGTCGCAAATTAGTATGAGGAACAGAAGGGGCGCTAGCACTGTTCCTTGGGGCACTGAGCTTTTGACATCCGAAGGCTCAGAAGTGACTTGGTTTACTGCTACCGATTGTTTTCGGTTTACGAGGAAATTGTATATCCACCGTCCGATTTTCCCAGTTATACCTTTTGCTTTCAGTTTGTGGGCTATTATACCATGGTCACATTTATCAAATGCCTTAGCAAAATCGGTGTAAATGACATCTGTGACGCATGTCCACATGTGAGCATGCTGTACAGAATGCCTAGTCATGCCCCACTCTCGCTAGGATCGTCAGGGCAGGAACTTGGGCTGTAGTCTATGTAGAGTTTCCTAACTTAGTTCGTGTGAGCCGTTGTACTATAAGTATTATGAATATGTATTTTGTTTTCATCTGAGTCAACGAGTTCTATTTTATATCATTAGTTATAAGTATTGTGTGTAAAACTTATTTGTAATGATGGGAAGAGAAACAGCCACAGTTAGGTGTCAGTGGGTACGCCAGGCAGGTGGTAGGCCTAACTCACTAGCACTCCTCCCTCCCTCAGTGCTAGGGGGGCCTTTGTGTATCCCAGAGGAGAGAGAGAAATTACGTAATGGTTGTCAGTGGGCGGTCCTTGGTAGTTCACGTTGGGCTCACTAGAGGGCCGGGTATAAAAGGGAAGTCTAGCCATTTTTTCATCAGAACTCATTAGGCAGAGCGACTTCTCATTTCCCTTGCTAACTATTTATATTCTTCTGACTGACGGGAACTTTCTCTGCTACCTTACATTCTTATTTCCTCTTTTCCCTGCCCTGTTTAACTTCCATGGTCCCGTTGGTGCAGAGCTAGTCAGCCAACGTATTATCGCTTGAGTTCTCACGAGATACTTGCCTATTAGATAGCCTATTTTGGAAGGGTTGACTTAGAATAGGATTGATTTATGCTTGTTGCACTTGTATGGCGGAGGTGTGGCGGAGTGGTCTTGCCACTGGACTGGTAATCCAATGGACCCGGGTTCGAATCCCAATATGTCAATGGGAAGATATTATTGGGATGGAATTTGTGCTGTACCTAGTATCAGTGCATTATCTTAGCGCACCGAAATGCCAAATAAATACCCTCATTGTTCCCTGATTAAATAGCATTGTGTGAATATTCCCATATTCAAAAATATGCTACAGGGGGGCAATGCCTGGTGAGTTAATTGCTCAATAGGTGGCGTTCTGAGAGTGAGGGTCCGAGCCTGGGGGATGAGACTGTGAAGCACAGAGGCGGAGCAGCTTCAGAGATGGAGTTGCTTCGAGCCGTCGTGAAGCTTCTCATGTCTCACTCCCTAGACTGGAGCAAGACCTCACGGGCCTCACCGTGTTCAGCGGTAGAGTGTAAAGGCTATCAGCCTATGCCCGAGAGGGAGTAGTTGGAATATAGAAAAAAAAAAAAAAAAAAAAAAAAAAAATGCATTTCCCTGTGTGTTATTATTATTATTCCTGTTTTCTGCTAGTCTAGGTAATGCTAGACTGGGGTAAGGCTTTTCTGTGTTACGAGTTGTTGTTTGATGCAGTGGTTAAGCGATTAACCTGCATACTCGTTTCAGTTCAGTGAAGCCTAGGTTGTCTTCGCGGCTGACTGTGTTGAGTTAATAATTTACAGTGCGTGAGGGCAAGAGCCTAACCACCCTGTATTTTATTAACAGTTTGTTTTTACTTTGTCAAGGAGCCGGGAGAAAACCAGATACAAGGGACCTGGATTTCTCAAAGTGCACTTATTAGTTTTAACGTAATACTTTAAACAGTCGTGAGGACTTCGCTAGGCTACGAGCCGTTTTTGCTCAGTCACTGCTACCTTTTTGCCTACAGTACCCCAGCTAGACTTTACTCGATTATTAGATACAGAATATTATTGAAGCTTTCCTTATGTATGATATTGTTTATGCACTATTGATTTCATGTGTTGCAAGCTTGGCTACTTTAGTGATTAGTGGCCCTCGAGCACAATCCGAGTAGGCTATTGCCGTTGCATTTGCGGAGTACTTCCTTTTAATGTTTGCCATTTACTATTGCATATTCTTTTAATTATTCTTATGCCAATTTAAGCCTTTAATAGTATTTAATTGCCAGTGTTTTTGCTTATTGAATTACTGTTCAAAATCCGATACGTACTTCTTACGAGCATCCGAGAAGCATCTAACTTTTTTCAGAAGATTCCTTGCTCGATGCTTAAGGACTATTAATTAACGTAACGTAATAGTGCCGATCCGAAGTAGAGGGTGGTGGACTTCTTAAGTTCATAGTCAAGGGTGGATTACTTCGGCTTCGGCCAACACTATTCTTTTTGTGTTGTTGTTTCTTACTTCAATGTTTGATTGTTGACCAGACTAGATAATTCCTGTCTCTTTATTAGTCTGTTGTTGAACACTAGTACCGAGTTCTTGTATACCCCGTTATAGCAGATTGAACTCTGGAGGGTATTGGTGTTTTTTGTTCGGCTGGCAGTACTCAGGGGTTGGGATCGTGTGTTTCCGTTGTGGCAGCGAGCCGTATTCGAGTCCTGATTGAGAGCCCTTGTGTACCCAAGTGCCAGTTCGTAACACATCCACGTTTTTCTTTTTTTCTAGCGCTTTAAGAATTTTGTCATAGTGTTCCAAAAGTTGTGAGAGACATGATCTTCCCGCTCTGAACCCATGTTGACCGGTGTTGTGTAGTTCATTTGTCTCCATGAATGTTGAAATTTTGCTTCGCAGGACTGATAATCACTTGAACATTTTTAAATCTAGGGATTTAATATAAGGTAGGTTATGTATTCACTGTATTTGGTACGTTTTCGAATAATTTGGCACTATTCACTGGTTCGATCTGGTACTATTAAATAAAGTTAAGTGGCAACACTGCTCAGTCCTCCTTCATTCCACTCTAGCGGCCCAAACGCACATCTACACTTTTATTTATTCGTTTGTGTCATCTTTAAAATTTAATATTTTATAGTTTTATTTAATCTCCATTGGTTTCGTGAAAATATTCACATATTCGCAGATAGCTATGCATGGAAATGCAGATGCGAATACAAATGCGAATATTAATAAACAGTGAATATTCGCACAAGCGAATGCGGAAGCGAATATTCAGTCCATCTCTATTAGATAGGATTGGCAATTAGGCTTCCCCATTTGGAAATCCTTTTGTTAAACGGAAACTATATTATTACAATAACATGCTATCGATAGCGCATAATATATATTAACGTGATAAGGGATATATAATTTTGTTATAGTTTCTGCTATAGAAGATACATACTTATTGCGCCTTCAGACAGAACTATAAGTAGGTCAAACTCTGAATAGCGATTGTACATATTGGTTGTAATGGAAACTTAGGATTCCATGGTACTGTATTGTCGTAAGTATTCATCTCTTCAGTTTGAACGTATTTCAACCCGGATCGAAAAGCAAAATAGCAAGCAGGAATTTGTGTTGCCTTTAAGTTTGTTAAACAAAGTACAAACTTCCGAAAAACTGTCGAATTATTCCAACCCTATTAGTATAAGTATTTCTATAATATATGCTACAATAATAATAATAATAATAATAATAATAATAATAATAAATAATCATGAATATAATACCCTCATCCATCATCCAGGATAAAGCACTATGAAACACGTCCAACGTAGAAATACAAGACGAAAAAAGAAAACAAATATCCATGATTTCCCCCCCCCCCCCCCAGAGTATCAATGTGCAAATGTCTGGGGCTTGTCGATGCCCGACCGAGGAAATATATACACTGCAGGAGGCTAACATTACAAAAGAGGCTTCAAAACCTTTCGTGACATTTAGGTGTCGATTTTTTTCCTGGGGAGCGAAGATAGCGAGCCTGTTATTTTGGAAGAACCAACCTTTAGTTGGGGCATTATTCTTCCGAAATATGCACAAACTTATTTCGAAGGAGGGATCTAGGAGAGATTTATTTATTTATTTATTTGTTTAAAGCTTGATGAAGGTCTAGGGAGGAAACACGAACAAATATAAATGTATAAATTTATGAATATATATCCCGTAAAGTGGAGGTAGTATTGTTCGTATCTAGGGAGCCCATCGGATGAGAAGCGGTGTTGTCATACATACAATCACGGTCATAAGTTGTGTCCTACCTTTATTATGTCTACTTTGGTTATCTCTCTAGTACATTTGTATTAAGGAGGTAGTGGTTATTTGTGTTATGCTCTCTCTCTCTCTCTCTCTCTATATATATATATAATATATATATATATATATACCTCTACCTCCAACTCTCACCTCTACATCTACCTCTCACCTCTACCTCCACCTCTACATCTACCTCTCACCTATACCTCCACCTCTCACTTCTACCTCTACCTCCACCTCTCGCCTCTACCTCTACCGCTACCTCTCACCTCATCCTCTACCTATCACATCTACCTCTCACCTCTACCTCCCCCCCCCGACTGGGTACGAACATGATATGCATGCTAGGACGTACTACCACACCCACTAAATGTCCGTCACGGCTGGGATCGAAGCCAGGTCAAGCAGATTCACACGTGGGCGTGTTCTACACTCGACCGTCGCGGCTCGACCTCTCACCTCTACCTCCATCTCTCACCCCATCCTCCACCTCTCCCCTCTACCTCTACTTCCACATCTCGACCTAGCCCTCCGTCCCCTTTAAATTCGTACCTGTTCCCTCCTTTCTGAATTTTTTGTGCCTTGATGGTCATTTCTTTTCCGAGGTCTGGGACTAACCTTTTATCTTTTTGCACCGTTGCTTGAATATCCTTTCTTTTTTGTTGTTGCTTTTGGGAATTTTCGTTTTTTGGATACGTCTTGCCCTATCAATGTTCCGACTTTTTCCTTTCATTCCAGACTAAAACTATTATTCTTTTCGCTATAGTATGTGTTTATTTTGTATTCTTTATCACAAGGCTTTTATTATGCTGAACCTATTCCAATGTTCTTTTGACCAACATAATGTCATAGACATAGTCAAGATTTGATATTTGACTAAAACAAAGTGTGTTCTTATTTTAGAATATATATTTTGCATTGAGATTATTATATACTCATGATAGTTCATGGCAGTGGCTCAAGGATTAACCCCTTTAGCACCATGATGTCTTTTTACCTTTGATTCTGGGTAAAGTTAGATTATGTTTTTTAGTTTAAGTAGGACCTATGTTACTAAGAGAGATTAGCGTGATCGTATTTAGCCATATGAGTCGTGAAGGTAGATTACAAACTAAAGAAAATTATCTAATGGTAACCAGAATATGATGACAATAACGTAATGGTGGTGAAGGGGTTAAGTTGGGTTCTGGTTAGCGTACCAAATTAGCGTGTTGGCTAACTGATGAGCTTGGTAATTAACCCTTTCTGTACTGATGCCGTCCTTTTTAACTTTATTCTGGCTACTAATAAAAGACTTTATTCAGTTTAAAAAGGGCCTCCAACATTTAACAGGATTCGAACCATCCCACTTAATCCTTTTTTATACGTCGGATCCTTCTTAAACTGAACACAATCATATAAATATAGCAAGAATACAATTGAAAAGACGTCGTCGGTACAGATGGGGTTAACCCTCCCAGTATTAGGACGGCTTATTTCCACTTTTTTCAGGCTATCATTAGACGATTTTATTCAGTTTTGGAAAGTCCTTAATAATCAAAGAGGTAATGCATATCGCAATTAACTCTAACATCCAAAATTCCCCCCTAAACTATATAATCGTCTACTGAGAGCCAGAATAATATATGAAATACGTCCTCAATACCGTATGGGTCAAGGCAGGGAGTCAGCACGGAAGAGCACTTATATATTAAATACGTCCTCAATACCGTATGGGTCAAGGCAGGGAGTCAGCACGGAAGAGCACTTATATATGAAATACGTCCTCAATACAGTATGGGTCAAGGCAGGGAGTCAGCACGGAAGAGCACTTATATATTAAATACGTCCTCAATACCGTATGGGTCAAGGCAGGGAGTCAGCACGGAAGAGCACTTTTTGAGTACAAAAGGAGGAACACCATCCGGTCCATGCGCCTTCTTATTATTAACCTGACAAGCGCGATTTGACAGTAGGTGCTAGGGTAGTTATTTGTGCATTTCTAGCCCTGGATTCTGACAGAATTCGTTATATTTACAATATAAACCATTATTTGTTTTCGGTATGCTTTTATTTTACATATATGATGTATATATGAACCTTCAAGAGTGCTAAAATAAGTGGGAAAAGCATTTGGGTGGTGAAAAACGAAGATATTGGCCACCCGGTCATAATCTCAGGCGAGAGAGAGAGACAGGCAGCCCTCCCCTCTCGCTGTCTGGGAGTCAACTGAGGCGAGCGGGGCGGTGTGTGCCGGTGTCTGGGTGTTGCATAACGATCTTTTATGCAACCCACTTGTGCTACATTATCGCGGGAGAGAAAAATAACCGATAAATGATGATAATAAGAGGAAAAATAGGTGATAATTGAGGAGGGGAGGGAGGGGGGAATAAGGTGGGGAAGGAGGGGAGGGGGGTGGGTGAGATTTACATGGATGAGTACTGGAGGGGAATTATCTCACCTAGAGACAAATTCCTTTGTTTTGATAGGCCCTTTTTTTTTATGGAATTCTTTTTTTATGGTCCTGCTTCCGTGAGGCCTATCGCGTTCCCTATAGGAAGCCTTCCGTGAGGCCTATCGCGCTTGCCGGGTTAAAGGGAGATGGGTTATTTTTCTGGTCCCACTTCTTCCTCATGTTTAGCCCCATTTGTTTTCAGATTTTATGACGTACGGGTCATTAGTTTGGCAATTTTAAGATCTTTCGCCCGATTTCTTTGTCAATATTTATACTTTTCATGTCATTTAGGTGTCGATGTTTTCCTGGCGAGCGATAGCGAGCCTGTAACTTAAGAGGAACCAGCCTTTAGCCGGGATATTTTACTAGCGAAAAATGTACAAATTTATCCTGAACGAGGGTCTTGGGTTTTTTAGTTTTGTTTTTAACTTGATGGAGGTCAAGACAGGAAACTAAAAAAAATATTATATAAACAAATGTAAAACTGAGCAAATATATACGCCCATCCCCCCCACAGAGGGCAGAAAGTAAATCATTAGAAAATATTATGATATTTACCATAGGTAAGTGAGAGGGGGGGGGGGGGGAGAGAGAGATAGCACCGGAATCATCCAAGGTGGAGTTTTTAGCGAAAGTTTGAGCTAAAAGTTCAGCTTTGTCAGAGGAAGATGTGGCGTTGGTACAGAGTGAACAAAAAGGAGGGATTTAATATTTGGCTCATGTATCCTTTCTTTTTAGCCAAGAACCAGACCTTTCATGATTAATGTGTGATTACTGCGAGATAAGTGAATAATTGTAATAAATGAAAAGTAACCAAGTAGGGAAATGTCCGTATCAAAGGTTAAGAAGAGATATTCAATTGGAAGCGATGTGATCTTTGCTAATAAGGAATCAAGAGATAAAGGAACCCCTTTTATAACCAAGATCCAGACACAAAGACGGGATTAAATGACACAGGCAGGAGGAAAGAACCAAACTTATAATCAAATAACGAAGGTCATGAATATTGAATATCGGTGAAATTGCGGAGTTGGTGGTACACTCGGATACCATATAGTCTCTAGCCATCTCATACATATTCCTGGATTTAACTTATTATTGTTTTATGTGTATGAAGGAGACAACAGGTAGGTTGCCTGTAACGAGTGTCTCCGCCAGAGTCAAAAGAGTGACAGTGATCCAAATTCAAGGGACATTGTGGACAAAATGCCTGGACACACAAAGTTTAAAGCAGTTTAAGTCATAGGATGAAGGAAAGGTTGATTGCGGGAGATAGTTCCAGATTTAACTAGTTGAGTAGAAGAAAGACTGAGTAAATTTGCAAATTCTTGGATTGGAGACTTGGACAGAAGAAGAGTGGGACTGTGTTGAAAGGTGGGTGCCTTGCACTCACCACAAGGGAAGGGGTATGTAGTGAGAGAGCTCTGAGGACCACTGATTGTTGTAATAACGATAGAAGTGTGAGATAGATGCAGCAATGTGGCGTAGAGAATGAGATTGTAGGGAACTAGTAAGAGGAAGTGAGTTAATGTGGCGAAATGCTTTGGACTCTACTCTTTCGAGAAGTGTGTATAATTTATGGGTGGAACCTCCCCACAAATGTGAATAATACTCAATACATGGGCACACTGTGGCCCAATACAGAGCAAGAAGCTGTGTGGGGGTAAAGAACCCATAGAGGTGGTTGAGCACACCTAGCTTCTGTGCAGCTGTATTAGCAAGAGTGGCAATATTTGTTAATTATTGATAATTATGGAAGTATATCTCAGGAAACGAATCTATGAATATACATCTCTATGCAACAACTACAAAACTATATATATATATATATATATATATATATATATATATTGTAACATCTGTACCGACCGGATGTCATGTGACCAGACCAACCTGTTGAACGTGACTTTACAATTACTACCTCGCGGCAACAACTCAACCCGCTTACGTGACGAGATAGAGAAAGAGAGAGAGGGGGGAGAGCGGCCTGGCTACTTCCTGCATTCCTCGCTTTCCCGCCAAAACAACTTGCGTGAGAGGGGTGGGGCACCTGTGACGTGGTGAGCTTCTAACACCTGGATTGGCTACACCACACCTGCTTCTCACCTGTAATTGGTCGACGTGTTTCCTGACTACTGACTGGTTCCGGCACCAGTTTCCTGCCTTCTGATTGGATTAGCTTGGTCCGAGAAATGATATATAAGCCGGAGATTTGATAGTTAAAAGGAGTACTTTCTTAGCTGGGGAATCGAGCAGAGTGGTGGGGAGACGAGACAGACTTCAAAGGCTTGTATATTATTATGTGTAAAGTTGTGTTAAGTTAGTTGTGTTAGTTAGGGATTATTTGTGACTATTAATTAACCAGAGGTATGTCGAAAACATACACTTATTTGATTTAAGATTTTGTGATTGGAGAATCATATATGTTTAATTTAATTGGAGAGATATATATTTTGAATTACTGTTTAATTTTGGTGCTTAGAATTAATGTTTGATTCAGAGATGATTTGTGATTGAATATTCTACTTTACTTATTAATAACAATTAACTAACTTGATGTAAAGCTATTGTCATTCATAATTAATGATTAAGCCTTGTATAAGTTAAATACTTACCTGACTATTATTCGGAATAGGCATTGTAAAGGCCTAAGCCTATTCAACTTTAGTTTTGTACATTAGTGAAATCAGAACGTATGCAAAACGATCTTGAAACTCTATCATAACTTTCATTGCTTATTATTTTGATTAATTGTAAAATACCTTATTTACGTTTATAAATATAATTCCATTTTATATGTGACTTTGTAATATTTCCTTACCATTTTTATTTAGTCAAATGTCTTTCAGTAAAAAGAAAAAATAAGATAAAATACTAAAGGGAAAATAATAATAAAGTAAGAATAAGGAGATAACATAGAAAGAATAAAAGAATCTTTAAAGGGTTAACAAACTTATATAAATTATAAAAAGATCTTAATACCTTGCTGATAATCCAGATTAATTGAGATATTCTAGTGACTTAAAACCCTTGCTTACATATTTAAATTTTAGTATTCGTAATAAATAGCCTATTTCATATTAAACATTCAATGTAACTTTAAATAGTTTACTGATTAAATATAATTGAAGTGTATCAGAGTATAAAGGATAACTATCCCAACAACTGAGGGAAAGCAAGTGACAACAGAACTAACTTTATTAGTTTACGTTTTTTTGGCCTTCAGCTGTTTTGCTACACTTGTATATTAACTGTTCTGTCTTTATTTATTTAGTTAACCACTTCTAAATCAAGATACGTAACAGATTAACTGGCGACCTCGCCAGGATACGTTTTGTATAAGTTTCACTAAGTACATATCACATCATAATCATGCCTGAAATTATAAATAAGGAAGATGTTAAGCTTTTTATAGAATCGTCACCCGTTGCCGAGGACATCGATCTCTTGTCCAAGGCAGAGTTAATAGTACTAGCCTCGTATTTTGAGCTAACTGTCTCGGACATGTCAAAACCTGAAATAGCACAGATCATAAAGTCAGAATTATTTGGGATTCACGAGGGCGGTGAGCATGACGGAGCCGAGGGCGGTGAGCCAAACGGAGCGGCTGGTGGAGGACTCGGTAATGGGATACAGATGCGGTTTGGTGATAATTTGCCAGAGGGATTTACCCCTGAGCAATATCTTGATTTAGCTAGATTAAATGCTGCCCAGGCAGACGCTCAGCTGCAAGCACAGTCACAACAAACCCAAATACAGTCACAACAAACCCAGGCACAGCTAGATCATGAATATCGCATGGCCCAATTAACTGCTCAAACAGAGTCCAAAAACAATGTGCTTGCTCCCCCTCCGGGATTAACCATGACGAGTGTAATTCCCCCGTTCACAGAGGACAATGTTCAGGACTTTTTTGTGTTGTTCGAGGAGGTTGCTACAGGTATGGGGTGGACAAGGGATCGGTGGCCATTTATGTTGCAAACGGTGTTGACAGGACAAGGTCGGGAAACTTACATATCAGTCGAGTCTGAGGTTCGGCAAGACTATGACCGTCTCAAAGCAGCCATTCTTAAAACCTACAAACTGCTGCCTGAAGCATATAGACAGACTTTCAGAAAGACTCATAAAAAATTCGAGGAAACCCATACAGTGTTTGCCAGGACCATGAACATAGCTTTAAATAACTGGCTAACAAGTAAGAATGTCACTGAGTTTAAGGGTCTGAAAGAGTTAATCTTGCTTGAGAACTTCCTATGGAAGGTAGATTCATCAGTAGCCTATCATTTGAGAGGGAAAAAGGTAGAAACTCTTGCCGAAGCTGCAGACATGGCTGATGCTTATGTACTAAACAAAAAATGTTGTGGGAAAAGCCCTATGATAATAATAAGTTCTCCAATCACAAATCTGATAAATCTAGTCACTCGCAAAAACCTGTAACGTCTCTCCACGTAAGCCAAACTAAAAATGCTCCCCCAACTAAGAATGTGACTCCTGGTAATGGTAACAGAGGTGGGGCCCAAACTAATAATAATAATGCTTACAAGGGGAATGTATCCCAGAAAGTGTGTACCTATTGTGGCAAGAGAGGCCACTTAGCTTATCAATTTTGGGCCAAGGAGAGAGCCGAGAGATCGGGGCCGACAGTAGCTGCAGTAACTGCCTCTCCAAATAACCAAAACCACCCAAATGTGCCTTTGATGCAGGGCTCCCGACCACAGGAGTACCTAGCTAAGATAAATCAGACAGGAAATGGTGTAGTAGCGTGTGTGGTGCAATCTGCAAGGGTTAAGCCTGTCTTAGTGTCCCCAACAGTTCAGGATAGCTACCGTCCCATTATTTCATCTGGATGTGTGAAAATAAATGGTTTTGTACATGAGGTAAATATCTTGAGAGATACTGGTTCTACTAGCACCCTCATGGTGAATCCTTATTCTGAATGCCCACCTGGCGAATCAGTAATAATGAGAGGTGCTGGAGGTCAATTTTCTGCTAACTTGGTGAGATTGAGTGTGATTTGCTGAAGGGTGAAGCCTGTATAGCTTTGTGTAGGCCTCAGGACATCCCTGTGCCTGGGGTAACACTCCTTTTGGGGAATGATGTGGCTGGTGAGAGGGTCCGACCAGACCCCATTCTGTCACTTTCCCCTGTTGACGAGCCACTGACCGGTGTGCTTGAGAAGGAGATGCCAAAGGTTTTCCCAGTGTGTGCTGTCACTCGATCTATGGCCCAAGTAGCAGTTCCCTCAGATATAATTGTACCACCTGTGAAGGTAGATAGAAGGGATGTAAGAGTAGTGAATGATGCTCTAACTGTGCCTGATGTGGAGACTGAAGTAGATCTGTCTGACACCTTTATGGCTAACCTTGAGTCAAATGATCATGACACTCCTCCTAATTGTTCTAGTGGCCTGGTAGAGTTGCAGCGAGATGACAGTGAGTGTAAGGAGTTAGCTGCCAGTGCCGTGAGTGAAGAGGAGAGTAAGAAGGAGAAGGGTGAATGCATCTATATGAAGAAAGGAGCTTTGTGGCGTAGGTGGAGACCGCCACATAGACCTATTGATGACGGGGCATGGGACGTACATCAGGTAGTAGTTCCTAAACCTTGTCGTAGAGATATACTAGAAATGGCCCATAGTATACCCTTAGCCGGGCACCTAGGTGTGAGGAAAACCTTAGATCGCATTAGAGCCCACTTTCACTGGCCAGGAATTCGTGCAGATGTACTAGAGTTCTGTAGAGTGTGTCACACCTGCCAGATGACAGGAAAACCTAATCAAAAGGTGCCTGCACACCCTCTGGTGCCCTTACCAGTGTTCGAGAACCCTTTCACTCGGGTAGTAGTGGATATCTTTGGCCCATTGCCAAAGACATCCCAGGGACATATATATTTGTTAACTATAATGGACATGGCAACTCGATACCCAGAAGCTATACCTTTAAGAAATACTTCAGCTCAAACAGTTATTGAGGAACTGCTCAAATTCTTCACCAGAATGGGTTTCCCCCATGAGGTGCAGAGTGATCAAGGTACTAATTTCACTTCCAATGTATTTCAGCAATCTCTGAAGGAATTGGGTATCGACCATGTGAAGTCCAGCTCCTACCACCCAGAGAGTCCAGGAGTCCTCGAACGATACCATCAAACTCTAACGTCTATGTTATGAAAATATTGTGAGGAAACTGGAGGTGATTGGGACAAGGGGGTACCTATTCTGTTGTTTGCCACCCGTGAGGTTCCAACTGAATCTCTGGGTTTTTCACCTTGTCAGGAATATTGTGTCATATTGCTTCGATAGGTGAGAATAATCTGGTTAGGCTGTCTGATCATAGATGGCGTCGTTCATGAGAGCGAGTGTTGTGTGTATGCGTTGGTGAGTTTCAATTTTTGATTGGATGCGTTACGAGACTATGTGATACTGTACAGGTATGCGCGCTAGTGTAGATTGATTCATTTGAGTTTCAGATGGTTTGTTAGTGTAAGTGATAGTTGTATAATTCATTTCTTATTTTCTTTGAGGTGGGTGTTCAGGGTATCGAATGTTGATTCAGTGTGTTTTGACTTTTATGAATTATTGAGAGGTGATTTGGTAGAGGACTTATTTCAGTCAGTCAGTACATTCCCAGCACACGAGGATTACAGTCTCTTCAGCTACTAGTGAGTGTTGGTGTTACATATAGTGAATTGCTTAAGAGTGAAGTATTAGTGATGGTGTCTGACAGTGATGATTTTCTTCTGTGATTGTATTTGTCAGTATCATAATACTTTACGTCTTTACGGTGTAAATTCCTAAGTGTTTTCTTTCTTTGCTTCCTAGCGGTGTAGCGAGTGTGTGCTGGGGGTCTGCCACCAGAGCTCTTGCTTATGAATTTTGACCAGGATCTTGCCCATGATCTATGCCAAGAACCTTAGTCCGGTCCTGATGTGGCCGTTTCGGTCTACCTGGTGCTTTGACTGAGTGGACCCATCCGTGTGAGAGTGTGGGCTGGTTCTGTTTGGCCTGAGGCGAGTGTAGGACTTGGATGAGGGAGAGCGTTGGTTACACTTCGAGCCCTGGAGCTGTTAACGGGTCCAGGATCGGCATACAAGTACAGTGTGGTGACGCCAGGTTGCCTTGTGGGAGCCCTCGCGTATAGTTCTCGGGGCTGTACTGGAGTTTCTCCGCCTGTGTGTGCCCGGACAGCCAGGAGTTCAAGTCAACCAGTGAAGAGGAGGGGGACTTCTATATTCATCATTACCTTGCATTCCTTGTTGAGACCTTCGCAGTAATGGCCTACTTTAGGACCCTCTCGTAGTCTACTTCAAGTTGTCATTCAAGTTGTCATTCATGTGTCATTCAAGTTGTCATTCATGTAGTCATACTTATTTGAAAGTTAATTAATTGACCACAAACTAATTAACCCTAAGATATTCACCACTGCACCCTTCTTTATAATGCGAATGTCTTGTAGTGTGAATTTGGGTGAATGATGTGAATGTGTGTAAATGTTATGGGTTTCTTTTTTCATTACTTGTAATATATATATTTTATAATATACTTTTGAGGTTATGTATTTTCTATCACTAATCCTTCTCTTATGTAGGCTAAGAGAATGAGTTGTTAAGTTATCGAGTGTATATCAAGTTACTCTGAAATCACGGAACCTACCTAAAATATCATAAGTGATATCCTTTACACACCTAATGAACTAGTTTTCGGTCACCAAGGTACGTGGCCCTTTGCAGCTATTACAGGACAGCCTAGTTGGTCAGGAATGGAACTAAAATCTCCTCAGGTGTGTGTCAGAGTTCAAAACCCGGCTGAGATCTTTGTGCGAGTTTGCAGCACAAAATCTAAGAGTGGCTAAAGACACCATGAACGTATGGTGCGATAAAAGAGCCCGTGTGAGGGAGTTTCAGCCTAGTTATGAGGTCTTGGTTCTCATTCCCCTTTTCGGCCAACCTTTATCAGCAAAATTTAGAGGACCATATAAAGTAGTAAAAAGGGCGAGTGTTACTGACTACTTAGTGGCTACCCCAGACAGGAGGAAGCCTAAGCAAGTATTTCATATAAATATGTTAAAACCCTATCATAGGTCCCCTGACTCCTCTCCTCCAGATTCTCCTACTGTGGCAGTAATAAGGACCTGTGGACATCCTGGTGCGGGTGATGTTTGTAGTCCTTACCCACAGATCCTGCAGCAGACTGTCCCAGATCCTGAAGGTATCGATTTTGACTTGTCTTGTGGTCTATCCAACTTTAAATATAATTCAGTAGCCTGGAGGGAATTACCAACTAAATTATGTCATCTTCCCTCAGAGAAAGCTAACTAACTAATCAATGTTTTATCACAGTCTCTCAGTGTGTTCCGTGATACTCCAGGGCTCACCTCATTGGCCGTGCATGACATAGATGTCGGGGATGCAGCACCCATCAAATTATCCCCATACCGTGTCTCACCACAGCGCAGGAGTATTCTGCAAGTTGAATTAAATTTCATGTTGTCCAATGCCATAATTACTAGAGCCTTAAGCCAGTGGAGTAGTCCGGTCACACTTGTGCCTAAGCCAGACGGGAGTTATAGATTTTGTATGGACTATAGACAAGTCAATGCCGTAACAAAGAATGATACTTATCCACTGCCACGGATTGATGATTGTATTGACCAGATTGGCACAGCCAGTTTTATAAGTAAAATTTACCTTCTGAAAGGATATTGGCAAGTACCTTTTACACCCAGAGAAAGGGAGATCTCATGTTTTGTGGTAAACAATCAAGCCTTCTGCTGTGAAGTAATGCCTTATGGCCTGAAAAACGCTCCAGCTGCCTTTCAGCGCCTCATGAATCAGGTGACTGAAGGGGTACCTGGGTGTGTGGTGTATATTGACGGTATCCTTCTCTTTTCCCATACATGGGAAGAACATCTCAAACAAATCAGACTGCTTTTTTGCTAACCTTGCGGAAGCAAATCTTGTAGTGAACTTAAAAAAGTGCACTTTCATTAAGAGTACTGTCCAATATCTTTGATATATAGTAGGACAGGGTCAGGTTGCACCTCCTCATGCTAAAGTAGTCTATTTCTAATTTCCCAACACCTACCAATAAGAAAGGAATCCAAAGATACTTAGGGATGATTGGATACTACAGGAGGTTTATTTTAAATTTCTCAAGGTTAACCCCACCTTTAACAGATCTTCTCCGAAAGGATGTGAAGTTTGATTGGTCCTCCGATTGTGAGGAGGCTTTCAGTGCTACTAAATACATTCTATCTAACTATCCTGTTCTCAGTGCCCCTGATTTCACCAGATCTTTCTCCCTAGCTGTTGATGCAAGTAATACTGGGGTCGGAGCAGTGTTACTCCAGGAGGATGACTGTAATGTATTGCATCCTGTTTGCTATTTTAGTAAAAAGTTAAATTCTGCTCAACGTAATTACTCTGTAATAGAAAAGGAGCTGTTGGCATTGATTTTGTCCCTCCAATACTTTAGTGTTTATGTTCAATCTGCCCCTGGTTCCATTACTGTATATACTGACCATCACCCATTAAAGTTTTTGCACAAGTTCCAAAACAAAAATCAAAGACTGACCCGGTGGAGCTTGTTGCTGCAGGAGTACGCCTTAAGATGTCAAACATATTAAGGGGGTCCATAATGTGTTGGCAGATTGTCTGTCAAGAGTCTGAAAATTTGTCATATACTTTCCGCCTCTTTAACTCTTTTCTAGCGGTGGCGGTGTAACATCCGTACCGACCAGATGTCATGTGACCAGACCAACCTGTTGAACGTGACTTTACCATTACTACCTCGTGGCAACTACTCAATCTGCTTACGTGACGAGATAGAGAAAGAGAAAGAGAGAGAGAGAGAGGGGGAGAGCGGCCTGGCTACTTCCTGCATTCCTCGCTTTCCCGCCAAAACTTGCGTGAGAGGGGCAGGGCACCTGTGACGTGGTGAGCTTCTAACACCTGGATTGGCTACACTACACCTGCTTCTCACTTGTAATTGGTCGACGTGTTTCCTGACTTCTGACTGGTTCCGGCACCAGTTTCCTGCCTTCTGATTGGATTAGCTTGGTCCGAGAAATGATATATAAGCCGGAGATTTGATAGTTAAAAGGAGTACTTTCTTAGCTGGGGAATCGAGCAGAGTGGTGGGGAGACGAGACAGACTTCAAAGGCTTGTATATTATTATGTGTAAAGTTGTGTTAAGTTAGTTGTGTTAGTTAGGGATTATTTGTGACTATTAATTAACCAGGGGTATGTCGAAAACATACACTTATTTGATTTAAGATTTTGTGATTGGAGAATCATATGTTTAATTTAATTGGAGAGATATATATTTTGAATTTCTGTTTAATTTTGGTGCTTAGAATTAATGTTTGATTCAGAGATGATTTGTGATTGAATATTCTACTTTACTTATTAACAATTAACTAACTTGATGTAAAGCTATTGTCATTCATAATTAATGATTAAGCCTTGTATAAGTTAAATACTTACCTGACTATTATTCGGAATAGCCATTGTAAAGGCCTAAGCCTATTCAACTTTAATTTGTACTTTAGTGAAATCAGAACGTATGCAAAACGATCTTGAAACTCTATCATAACTTTCATTGCTTATTATTTTGATTAATTGTAAAATACCTTATTTAAGTTTATAAATATAATTCCATTTTATATGTGACTTTGTAATATTTCCTTACCATTTTTATTTAGTCAAATGTCTTTCAGTAAAAAGAATAAATAAGATAAAATACTAAAGGGAGAATAATAATAAACTAAGAATAAGGAGATAACATAGAAAGAATAAAACTATCTTTAAAGGGTTAACAAACTTATATAAATTTTAAAAAGATCTTAATACCTTGCTGATAATCCAGATTAATTGAGATATTCTAGTGACTTAAAACCCTTGCTTACATATTTAAATTTTAGTATTCGTAATAAATAGCCTATTTCATATTAAACATTCAATGTAACTTTAAATAGTTTACCTGATTAAATATAATTGAAGTGTATCAGAGTATAAGGATAACTGTCCCAAGAACTGAGGGAAAGCAAGTGACAACAGAACTAACTTTAATATTTTACGTTCTTTTGGCCTTCAGCTATTTTGCTACACTCTCATATTAACTGTTCTGTCTTTATTTATTTAGTTAACCACTTCTAAATCAAGATACGTAACCATATATAATATATATATATAATTTTTCTTCCTCATCTTTCCCTCCTCTTTTCCACTCTGATGGAACAAGCATCACTTCTTCCTCTGGCAAAGCTGAACTTTTTACTCAAACTTTTGCTAGAAACTCCACTTTGGATGATTCCGGTGCTATTCCTCCCTTTCTTCTCCCCTCTCTCCTACTTATGCATATTATCCAAATCTCTTAAGTGTGTACTTTCTACCTTCTCTGGGCTTAATACTAAGAAGGCGTAAAAGTCCGGACGGTGTTCCTCCGGTTGTACTAAAAAACTGCTTCTGTGCTGACTCCCTGCCTAGGCAAACTCTTTAGTCTGTCTTTCCTCTAACGTCTTACCCTCTTGCTGGAAATTTGCTCTCATTCAACCTATCCCTAAAAAAGGTGACTGCTCTCAATCCCCCCAACTATCGTCTAATTGCTCTCATCTCTTGTGTCTCTAAAGGTTTTGAAACTATTCTTACTTAAAAATTTCTTAAGAATTTTGCTTATTATAATCTACTCTCAGATCACCAGTATTAAGGGTCACTACTTGTGATTTTCTTTCATATCTTACTAACTCTTGGTCATTCTCCTTTCAGAATTCAGTGAGACCTTTTCTATTATGCTAGACGTATCAAAGGCCTTCGATAGAGTCTGGTACAAATCTCTAATTTCTAAACTACCCTCCTTTCGGTTTCTATCCCTCCATTTGTGCCTTTGTCTCTAATTTCCTTTCCGGCTGTTCAATAACTGCGATTGTGGATGGTCATCGTTCACTTCATCATCCTATCAACTCCGGTGTTCCTCAGGTTTCTTGTCGTATCTCCAATTCTCTTTCTAATTTTCGTAAATTATCTTCTCAACTGAACCTCCTGTCCTATCCATTCATATGCAGATGTCCATGCTTTACACTATTCAATTAGTTTTCCAGAACGCCCCAGCAAGAAATCCTTCAAAAACAAATGCAATAAAGCCATACAAGACTTATCTTCTGATCTAACTATTATTTCCAATTGGGGCAGAACAAAAAATGCTGTGAACTCCCAAAGGACTATCCCTTATACTTCAACAAAAACTTCAATCATTCATCTTCTCTCAGTTTTCTCGGTGTCTCTTTATCTTCTTGTCTCTCTTGGGACCATATCACCACTCATGCTAAGGCAGCCTCCCAGAATCTGGGTGTGCTCAACCGCCTCAAGTTTTTTTTTACCACTGCACAGCTTCTTGCTCTGTACAGGAGCACAGTGCACCCTTGTATTGAGTATTGTTTACATGTCTGGGGAGGATCCTCTCACACAGCACTTCTAGACAAAGTAGAAAGGAAAGCCTCTCTTATCATTAATTCCCGTCCACTCACCGACTTTCTGCAATCACTCTCTTTGCTGCAGTGTTGCATCTTTCTCGCTATGCTATCGCTACTACGATATTCAATGTTACCCAGAGCTCTCTGTGTATACCACCTCCTCTATGTAGGGTACGTAGTACCTATCTTGCAACACAATCCCACCCCTACTCTAACTCAAGAGTGAAATGATACTACCAATCTTTCTTCTATTCCAGCGAGGCCGTCCCTTGTGGTTAAATGCCCCATCAAATACTCCAACCATTTGTGAAATCATTAGGCTATCATAGTGCAGTTAGGTATATGTACAGCTACTGACAAATGTTCGTTAATTCTTGCGATTTTCTGTATGCAAATATATCTATTTAGATTGAAGTTCAGATCAAATCAGCTATACATAAATAAATACAGAATATGTATTTACTAATATACAGTAGATTTGATCTGAACATCATTAACAATGGGTATATTTGCATTAAGCAAATCGCAAGAGTTCAGGAACATTTGTCAGTAGCTGTACATGCTTAGATTAATATCCAGTATTCGAGAATGGATAATATGTCGTAGACGTGTGCATAAATCTTTAACTGGCTTGATGGTGTAATGATTAGATGGTTTATGATCTGTATGTGGTAACTCAGGTTCGAATCCCGGGACAATCACATACTTTCATTAATTTCATTGGGAGGTGTTTGGTGTTGAGAGTGGAATTAATGAAAATAAGATTCAACAGCTGAGCTCTGGAACACTTTTCTTGAATCCATCTTTCCCTCATCCAATGACTTAAATTGCTTCAAACTCTTGGTGTCCGGATATTTTGGTTTGAACATTCTTTGATTAATAGCCCTGTAATTCATTCAATTCTGGTGGAGGCACTCGTCACAGGCAGTTTGGCCTTTAGTTTCCCTCATCCACATAGCAAAAAAATAGAAGCTAAGTACACCCACAATTTGGGCTAAGTAC
This sequence comes from Paralithodes platypus, assembly GCA_032716605.1. Lineage (NCBI taxonomy): Eukaryota > Metazoa > Arthropoda > Malacostraca > Decapoda > Lithodidae > Paralithodes > Paralithodes platypus. The sequence continues at coordinate 10,202,444 of CM064547.1, read as the reverse complement.
ACCCGCAATCTAAGCTAAGCACACCCACAATCTAAGTTTAGCACGCCCACAATCTAAGTTTAGCACACCCACAATCTAAGTTTAGCACGCCCACAATCTAAGTTTAGCACACCCGCAATCTAAGTTTAGCACGCCCACAATCTAAGTTTAGCACACCCACAATCTAAGTTTAGCACGCCCACAATCTAAGTTTAGCACACCCACAATCTAAGTTTAGCACGCCCACAATCTAAGTTTAGCACACCCACAATCTAAGTTTAGCACGCCCACAATCTAAGTTTAGCACACCCACAATCTAAGTTTAGCACGCCCACAATCTAAGTTTAGCACGCCCACAATCTAAGTTTAGCACACCCACAATCTAAGTTTAGCACGCCCACAATCTAATTTTAGCACGCCCACAATCTAAGTTTAGCATGCCCACAATCTAAGTTTAGCACACCCACAATCTAAGTTTAGCACACCCACAATCTAAGTTTAGCACGCCCACAATCTAAGTTTAGCACACCCACAATCTAAGTTTAGCACGCCCACAATCTAAGTTTAGCACACCTACAATCTAAGTTTAGCACGCCAACAATCTAAGTTTAGCACACCCACAATCTAAGTTTAGCACACCCACAATCTAAGTTTAGCACACCCACAATCTAAGCTTAGCACACCCACAATCTAAGCTTAGCACACCCGCAATCTAAGCTAAACACACCCAAAATCTAAGCTTAGCACACCCACAATCCAAGATAAGCACACCTTCAATAAAATCTTAGCACACCCACAAATTTGGTTTTGTATAGCCACAGGCTAATCTCACTACACCCACACTCTATGCTTGGTACAATCACAATTGTCAGGTTCCAGTAAACCCTTCCACACTCTAAGGGTACTAAGCAAACACAAGGAACAATTATGCATTTATTAAAATCAAAATTTAAAAAAATCAATCAAATAACCATGAATTATTATTGTCCTGAGGAAAAATTAGTGGAAAAAGCAACTAATGAATAACTTCGGGAAATTTATGTACGCGGGGTAATTGTTTTGGAAGTCTAGCCGCGAGGTATTCCAGGAAGGGTGATTAGTCTGCACCCATATAATCTTGAGGTAGGGGTGATTGGCTGGCACGTTCAGGTCCTCTGCTACCCACGGCCTCATGCCCCACACTCCTTTAGAAGGCCCCGAAGTCCGGCCCTTGACCTACGTGGGTTCCGAGTCTACACCTGTGGGATATAATAACGCCTCACCAAAGAATTGGGTTAGACATTTTCGCTTGTCAACATTAAGTCACTTAACAATAGTGGAGTACTCGATAAAACTCCCAAACTAAGACAGCTGAATTCAACAAAACAGTGATTCTAAGTATTAACAAAGCTGTGCACTCCCCGGGTTAGGGCAACTCCACATTAAGAATATAAGTTAACTTAGTTACAACTGTTCTAGTTACAAGGCAAACATATCACTTCATTAAACATCCCAAAAGCTTATAGCAAACAAACACAACAATAAAGTAATTCTCTGCACTGACCTCTCCAAAGGTGGAAACAAGACTGATTTACTAAAGTGTGTTGTTAGTTAAAATAGGACTTCAGAGGCTATCAACCCTATCGGATTATTAAGCCAGCACACTGTAAGTCAAGAATAACGTCAGGACAGGAGCCTCTCTGCGAGAACCCCAGACCCTTGGATTTACTAATTAGTTAGTTAGTTAAAATAGGACTGCAGAGGCTATCACCCCTAATGGATTATTAAACCAGCACACTGCACGTCAAGTAGTAACGTCAGTACTGGAGCCTCTCTGCGAGAACCCCAGTCCCTTATATTTACTAATATAGTTAAAGTAGGACTTCAGAGGCTATCAACCCTATTAGATCATTAAGCCAGCACACTGTAAGTCAAGCATAACGTCAGGACTGGAGTTTCTCTGCGAGAACCCCAGTCCCTTGATATACTAAGTCGACCAAGCTCCCTTTTATAAGCCACAATTAGGTTCACAACATTCCAAATTAATCATCAACACCTAAAAGAACTCCATATGAGATCGAAATTGACACTCTGATAAATCTTGCTTTAAGACATTGAGACTGACGAACTCTAATGAGATATACAACAAACCTCAACATAATCCAGTTTAAATAATCAAGTCAGCATCGAATCCAAATAAGATAGAACATTAACACAACCATATTTTCGTTTGAGCCTCACTGACGAGCTGATTGAATCTTTAACTTCTAGAGTAGTCTCGAAAAATATATAAATTAACGGTAACGGACAATCTATCTTCCCGCCAATACTATAACAGAACAGAGAAAATAACAGAACATATAACGAGGCAATACGATAATTGGCACCAAGTAAACATTATCTATTCTTAAGATATTTATTTATAACAATATTTTACTTACAGTAAAGTAATATTCACAATGAAGCCTTACACCCAAGGAGAACATTCGTACCTCTATAAACTCAATAAAATAATAGAAAATAATAAATAAAGAAAGTCTATTCCTTCACAACAGTCTCACTTGAACACTCCTTTAATCTTGGCTCAATACACCTACAATCAAAGCTGTACACCCAAAATCTGATCTGGACACACAATCAAACTCAGCCATCTCACATTGTAGACTCGGCACACACAATTAAACTCGGCACTTCTACAATTTAAAGGCACTGCATCAACAATCAAAACTACGCTCACACAATTAAAAATAAACCTTCTTACTATCTTAACACCCCCATAACCTAATCCCCTCCAGATCATTCCCTCAACATAAACAGCAACTTGCATTTACCTGGGCTGTGTGGGAGAGTTAGGAGGAGTTGGGTGGACAGTCCAGAGAGTTCCCCTGCGAAATTACAGTATATGGGTGCGATTATTACGGCACTGGAGATTGGAGTTATATGGTCTTCTGGCTGCTATTAATAAGCTGAAGTTTTATTAGATGATTAGGTAGATATAATTGTTATTATTGTATTATCATTATTTGTATCATTATTATTATTATTATTATTAGTATTATACTCATAATACAAACTTGGTATATTATTATTACAAAATATTGAAAATATATATATTAGAATGATATCATTGTTGTTTATAGTAACACTCAACTTGAGTGTCAACAAAGACACTCGAGTAACTGTACTTCAAACTATCCCTACACAGTTTCGACATAGAGATTGTTGTTAAACAATGCATGATAAACTAAAGCACAAATGTATGCAAGAATAGCATTGACAAATCGCTAGATAGTCATCAGACACTAAAAACTTGTATGACACTAGAAAACATATGTTGAAGTATCTAGAATAATCTTTAACAATCGAAAAATCTCTACAATTCCTTAAAATAGGGAACATAACTTGAATATCGCTAGAATTCATCACATCTTGATATCGCTAGATGGAAGTGATGGAAGTGATTCGCTGGATCTAGCGGTAGGCGCTACAATGGCAACATGTACCAAGACCATTCCATCCGTTATAATGAACACGGTCAGATTTCGAAACTATTACAATTATTTCAAAGTTCAGAGATCATCAGATTGGTTTGGAAGTCGATGTACACAATTTCAGGTCCATTAGTTTAAAAAGCATTCACATACTATGGTACTTAAAGGGTTTGATAAAGAAGCATTCCTTTCCCCGACATTGTACAAGCGAACGCAAGCTGTTTTTTTTTTTTTTTTTTTTTTAAGAACGTCAACAAACGCTTCGTATATTTGGGTTTGGTGAACGTTTTGGGGTTCCTAGTTATATATTAGAACATATTTATATTTTGCACACTCTTGACCTTAAAATTTAATATTTCACATTTTTGTATAATATCTTCTATTGGTTTCGTGAAAATATTCGCATGTTTACAAATAGCTATGAATGGAAATGCGAATACGAATACGAATACGAATATTGAAAAACATAGCGAATATTCGCACATACGAATACGAAACGAATATTCGGTCCATCTCTAAATTATATATATATATATAAATATATGTACACTTGACCAAAAAACAATCTTTACACTATCGCTCTAAACATTCTGTAAGTTGGTCGAAAACTTAGGATAATACCTCACAGACATTATGTTTCACCCGATTCATTCAGTTCAAACTAGATTATTTACAGCTCACCAGTGTAAAGATTTGTTTTTGGTCGATTGTACTGTGTATATATGTATGTAAGTACTGTATATATATACAGTATATATGTATATACTCAGGCAAAATATACCATAGCTGGGGGTGGCAGACTAAAGACAAAGCACGAACAGAACAACTTCTAATGTTCCAAATCTTTGGGTCCGGGGGCACTTTCGCGTTCCCTCGCCCTTTTCTCTGTCTCGCCTAGTAAGTACATTTTACAAGGGAAGGAGGATTCCTACCTATCCGCCCCCGAAGTAGGAGAAGTAGTACAGGGGCTGGATACTCAAAACTGTCCTAACTTGGTTCACTTAGGACTTCCTAACTGACTAAGGGCGCCCTAAGATATGAACTGGTTAGGACAACTTATCTCGTGGCTTAAGTTGTATACACAAACACAAACGGATCCTAAATTGAGTGGTCAATCATGTAAGTCCTTCAGTAAACTGGCTCGGGTTGTCCCTCTTACAGGGAAGATGTTCGCTTGGGGGCATTCTGTGTATGGCCACCCTCATTAAAGGGAGTAAGGCGTCCTTAACTGGCGGCACGCATCATATGTCGAGTGAAAGAAATTTGGACTATGTGGCGGCTCACAATATAAGGCGTGTGGCATTTTCAGCACGTAATGTTGCTGAGAGAGAGAGACAAGTGGTGGCAGGAGAGTAGCGAGCGTATGACTGCTCCAGACCACCGCGGTGGACCAACTGACATGAATCCCACCCTCCTCCACCCTCTCACACTCGTTACACAGTGAATTGTTTAGGGAAAGTACCGAATTACATGGATTTTGCACTCGTGTTGCGCGATTGTTGCAAGAAAACTAGCGGTCATACAAGGATCGTTGGGGTGTCATTGGAAAGCTCTGTTTATGACATTTCAGGGATAGATACTAGTTTTACATTCTGGGTCTTATTTAGGCATGAAAATGATCACATAAACAGCCCTATTTTGGGTATAAACACCCCTCTGGTGGCTACATATTATTTACCGCCTAGGCCGCTCGTTAGGTGTTAATATCAGCTGATCAAAATATACAAACGCCACTGAGGCAGAGAGAGCTACCCAGCTGTTGTATTACCTTATTTTTGCCTATGTACCTATATACAGTATACATATATATAGAGACCGGATTTTGCCATAAATGCCATAAGTGCCTTTTTGTGCCTTTTTGGTGATTTCATCACTATAATGCCTTTTATACCGATTTAGTGCCTATTATGCCTTTTTTGTGTTTATCAGAGCCTTTGTGCCTATTTTAGTGATATCATCACTTAAATGACTCTTTAATGAGTCATAAAAAAGCTGGTCGTGCACTGAAAGTTATATATCCGAATATGTTGCACGTGACCTGCCTAGCTCATGGACTCCATAGAACTGCTGAACACATACATAGCTTGTATCCCACTGTTGATCGCTTAGTTTCTAATGTAAAGAAAAACAAAATCAAAGCTCCGTCACGTGTGCAGTTGTTCAAGGAAATGGCACCCGAGATTCCTTTACCTCCTCAGCCTGTTTTAACTCGGTGGGGTACATGGATCTCTGCTGTTCTGTATTATGCTGAACATTTTGAAAAGATACAAGAAATTATCAAATGTTTGCACGATTTATTATATATATGATATATATAATAAATCGTGCAATATCCTATATTTAACCCCTAACACAGTTTTTGAGAGACGTTGAGGAAGTGAAAATAAGTGAAGGCTTGTTGATCCATTCGTAAGATTGCGTGTGTGCTTGCATTTTGCAGGCAAACTGTTACTGTATGTTCTTCCCGTCACCTCTTTTTCTTTTGTTGTGTCTCTTGCCGAATCTCCCTACCCTTTGAGGGAACAAGGGCTGGCTACTGATTGAGGAAAAGAATGGTGTAGGCTTGTGTTTAGGCTAGGTAGAATTTCATGATTTGTTTTTCCACAAGGACCATTTACATTGTTTGTAGGTCTATAGGCTATTAGATTCTGCTAGGTTATATTTTCCCATGAACTCAATTTGTGTACAGTAGTTTGCAGTTTATTAGGCTAGGCTTAGTCTAGAATAAGTTAGTATAGGCTATTTTCCCAAAAGTCTCAATTATAGTTTGTCACTAGATTAGGATAGCGGAAGGAGTATTTTGCCCCCTGCTGGCAATATTATGATGCTCATAACTTATGAGTCATAAGTCATGGGGGAGGGGGGGTCCCCCTTAACCCATTATTGTATTCCACGGCAGTCAAAATAGACGGGGACGTGAACTCGAGCATGCGAGTAGTTTAAACAAGGCAGGCGATACGCCCGAATTCCTCCATCCTTACCTAGGGTAGGTTAAAGTAAGTTAGCCTAGGTTAGTTTTTTTGGTAAAAGTTGTGTTAGCGGGCGTACCACCCGTTTTGTTTACATAATCGCACACTCGCAGTTACATTCGCGTCTAATTTAACTGCTGTTATTTGCCCCTGCTGGTAATATATATGAGGATGACTTTAAGTCATGGGGCGTAAGGGTGACAAAGCCCCCGCACTAACTAATCTCTCCATAAATCATACAATGTAAAATATATCGAAAGTCTCTCTAGGCCTAGACACCATTTATATTATTTATATATGTTTTTTGTAATACCACATTTACCTATCTTCATAGGCTATAGTCCTCCCCACTAGCAGGGTTGTACTTTAATATTCTGATAATTGATAAAAATGCATGCAATTGTATAATGAAACAACTCACTCATTATTAGAAACGTAAAACGTAAAAGATTGTAAAATAGAAATATATATAGGCCTATTTTGACCTAGGATAAACTCAATATCCACCACCCAAAAGGTCAAATCCCCAGTGTGTGACGTTACCAATAGCCTATGCTACTTCATAATTGAGTACATATTACACAAGTCATTCCATTATTGAGAGGGTCAATCAAGTAAAATCACGGAATCATAGGCTTGGAGAGTATCCTTTTATTTGGCTATGTTTAGATACATTCTCTCAAGCCTTAAAAAGCCACCAACACGGTATAAGACCACTAGTTCCATTATATAATGTCACGCTGTAACCATTAACTACACCAGTTAATTCCATAGCCTCCTTAAATGACGATTAAAATAGGCAGAAGTCGCTCTGAGGCCGGCCATATTTAATCCCCGCCGAGGCTCAGCTAATGTATGGAGGTACAGCCTAAATAACGGCCCCACTATCAACTTTTTTTCCGCTTTTGGGTGTCCTAAGTCGAGTTAGAGTAGCCCCCGACCTACCCTAAGTCAGGACATCCTAACTTTTCACAAAATGGCTGCCCACAGCTTCTGAGTATGCCGTCGTAACTGTTTTGAGTATAGCGTTATAAGCGTGCTGGAACAGTTAGGGCGCCCTAAGTGAGATAGGGCGAGATAGGATGTCCTAAATAGTTTTGAGTATCCGGCTCCAGGAAAAGAGACAGACAGAAACAGCTAAGTTTGGGTAGAGAATGCCAAACCTCACTCTGGACAGGATCAGCCCTCACAAAAGGGTTATGGTTTTGGCAAATAAAACTACGACTTTCCTTTCCTAAAGCACTAACCCTGTCGCCCAGATTGGCCTCATCAGTAACGCGACCCCAGAATAGAAGGTTCACGGAGGGATTTTTGGCTGGATCGCTTTCTCCCTCATGTTTAGCCCCGGTAATTTTGAGATTATAAGAGATTCGCCCTTGTAGTTTGGCGATTTTGAGATTTTTCGCCCCATTTCTGTTTAAATGTTAACACCTTTCACGCCTTTTATGTGTCGATTTTGTCTTGGCGGACAGGTGTGGGCTGTATTATAGTAATATGTTACAGTAAAGTACAGTAAAGTAGGTGTGGACTGTACTATAGTAATATGTTACAATACAGTACAGTAGGTGTGGAGTGTATTGTAGTAATATGTTACAGTACAGTACAGTAGGTGTGAACTGTATTATAGTAATATGTTACAGTACAGTACAGTAGGTATTTTTTTTTTTTTTAAGAGACAATGAACGGAGGAAGGAAAAACACAGATAAAACAAAAAGGTCCATGTGCCTAAAGGCATCCTCCATTCATAAAATGTTTGTAACAACTGGATTTAAACATTTGCAGATTGTAAGTTTGTGGAAAGCAATTCGAGGGAAGTGAATTCCAAAGAGTAGTAGCTCTGGGGATAAATTAATTCTGATAAGCAGAAGTTCTGCATTGTGGAGGAGAAAGTGTAAATTCATGGCCGCTCTCAGCTGCCCTAGTTCTACAGGGAAAGATGTGGAGAGGTGGCACAATTGAAGCAAGTTCCTCGGAACAATTGCTGTGAAAATATCTGTAGAATAATGCAAGGGATGCAACGTTTATTCGTATGGATAATGTAGGAAGGTCCTGTGTGATTGCAGGGTTATTGATTAATCTAATAGCTTTATTTTGAATTTTGTCCAACTGCCTCAATGCAACCACTCCACTTCCACTCCACAGAGGTGAACAGTAATCCATCTGAGAACGCACATGACTTTTATATATTACGGCCAACTACTCGTCAGTGAAGAATTCTCGAACTCTGTACAGGAGTCCCAGTTTTTTAGAGGCATTTTTAGCAATGCTTCTAACATAATGTGTTCAGCTCAAGTTAGTAGTTAATGTTACACCGAGAATGTCAATACTAGGGGAAGTAGGAATATTTACATCATTAAAAAATATATGGGAGTCAGTGAGATTCTGTCGGTTAGAAAATTGAATGTACTTAGTTTTCTGTGCATTAAAGGAAACTAGATTCTTTTGTCCCCATCCATTAATTCTAGAAAGGTCCTGGTTCAGAGAAATTGCAGTGTTTATTTTTGAATTTATAAGATCGGGTTGGGTGAAAGAATTGGTAAATGTGAAGGAACTGTGGAGTGTTGAATCATCTGCGTAGGAAAGTATTGGAATATGAGTGGTAGATATGAGAAAAGAAGAAATTAGTGGAACTAATGATGCAAGGCCGTAGTGTGACATCTTCGGCAATAAGGATTGATGCCAGACTCTATCAAATGCCTTTGATATATCCAGTGCTATTGTATGTGTTTCACCATGTTGGTCTGTAGCTTGGTTGATTTGATGCGTAAGAAGGCAAAGAATGTCTGCAGTTCATCGACATCGTCTAAAACCATATTGCCTATCACTGATTAATTTATTATTCTCAAGATGCTTAATTATGTGATTATTTAATATAATTTCAAAGACTTTACCAAGAGTGGAAGTTATAGCTATTGGTCTATAGTTTGATGGATCTGAAGAGGCACCTTTTTTAGGAACTGGATGAATGTTTGCTTCTTTCCAGGGTACTGGGAAGCATGAGGTATGAGTACACAGACGGATTGATAGGTGTGGACTGTATTATAGTAATATGTTACAGTACAGTACAGTAGGTATGGACTGTATTATAGTAATATGTAACATTACAGTACAGTACAGTAGGTGTGGACTGTATTATAGTAATATGTTACAGTACAATTCAGTAGGTGTGGACTGTATTATAGTAATATGTTACAGTACAGTACAGTAGGAGTGGACTGTATTATAGTAATATGTTACAGTACAGTACAGTAGGTGTGGACTGTATTATAGTAATATGTTACAGTACAGTACAGTAGGTGTGGACTGTATTGTAGTAATATGTTACAGTACAGTACAGTAGGAGTGGACTGTATTATAGTAATATGTTACAGTACAGTACAGTACAGTAGGTGTGGACTGTATTATAGTAATATGTTACAGTACAGTACAGTAGGTGTGGACTGTATTATAGTAATATGTTACAGTACAGTACAGTAGGTGTGGACTGTATTATAGTAATATGTTACAGTACAGTACAGTAGGTGTGGACTGTATTATAGTAATATGTAACAGTACAGTACAGTACAGTAGGTGTGGACTGTACTATAGTAATATGTTACAGTACAGTAAGTGTGGACTCTATTATAGTAATATGTTACAGTACAGTACAGTAGGAGTGGACTGTGTTACGTATCTTGATCCTCAAGTGGTTAACTTGATGAATCTAGATAGCACAGAGATATATATTAAGGTATCAGTCAGCTGAAGGCAAAACAAAAGTAAAATTTAATAACATTAATTTTCTGTTGTTGTTTCCTTTCCTTTTGGATCTTAGGACTTGGTTTCCTTTATTGACTGATACTCTTTAATTATGAAAAATACTGAAACTAATTAGTCATGTAGTATTTATGAACCATGGCTGTTTAATATGTATATGGATGGTGTGGTGAGGGAGGTGAAAAGGAGAACTATGGGAAGAGGATTGGGTTTAGTAGAAAAGAATGGTAGAGATTGGGAGTTGAATCAGTTGCTGTTCGCTGATGACACAGCATTAGTGGCGGATTCTGATGAGAAACTGCAGCGGGTAGTCAAAGAGTTTGGTGTGGTTTATGGAAGGAGGAATCTGAAGGTGAACGTCAATAAAAGTAAAGTAATGGTGTGTAATAGGGGAGAGCATAGGGTGAATCTAGATGTGAGGCTGGATGGGGAAATATTGGAACAAGTAGAGTGTTTTAAATATCTAGGAGGAACAATAAGCAGGAGTGGAAGTATGGAAGTGGAGGTAAAACAGAGAGTGTGTGAAGGAAGGAAGGTTTTCGGAGCAATGGGAAGTATGTGGAAGACGAGAAATCTCGGAGTGAAAGTAAAAAGTGCACTGTATCAAGGAATTGTTGTTCCAACAGTGATGTATGGGGCTGAGACATGGGCTCTGAAGAAAAAGGAGAACAGAGGGCTGGATGTGATGGAGATGAGCTGCTTGAGGAGTATGTGTGGAGTTACTCGTAGAGACAGATTGAGGAATGAAGAGATACGTAGGAGAGTGGGGCAGCAGGAACATTTGTCAGCCAGAGTGGACAGAAGGGTGCTGAGCTGGTATGGTCATGTTGAACGAATGGGAGATGAAAGGCTTACAAAGAGAATATGTGAGTCAGGTACAAGGGGAGATAGAAGGGCAGGAAGACCCCCATTGAGATGGAGAGACTGTGTAAGAAAGGCTTTGGATGATAGAGGAATGACTATAGATCAGGCAGGGGAAGTGGTGGTGGACAGGAGTGAATGGAGAATGCTTGTGAATAGTTGAGTGAACACGTGGTCATTTGGAGTAAGGGGTCGGGCGCAAGTTGGACTAGATAATAGTCCATCAGGCGCCTGGCCCGGGGAGACGATTAATAATTATGAAGGGTGTGCCTGGAAGTGTGGTGGGAGGGCTTGTGGCTTTGGCTCCGCTGCATGTCTGCCTGCCGAGATCGGAACCTCTCCAGGTGGTCAGGGGCCGGGGCAGTGCTGGAGTGACCTTGGTAACCCTGGTCTCTGGGTCTTCTCCTGGGTGACCTGGATGTGTGAGAGTTTGTGTTTTTTATCTGTGTTTATTTGTTGTTTTATGTTGTTTTTGTGTTTTCCCTATTCTTGCTCTGTCTTGAGTCGGCTACCCCCAAAATGGGGATTGGGCCTGAGCATATAGATAGATAGATAGATAGATAGATAGTATTTATAAAGAATTATTATGTAACCGAAGCTTAGTAGGCTATGGTTATGAACCGAATAAGTTATATCTAAAGAAGGACTATAAATTCTATAAAAAGTCTTGAAAGATAAATATTGAGGTAAGAATATTTCAGTCTCTTAACCTTTTTGAAATGAATAGCTAGTTTTCTTATATGTCCTTTTATTTATATTTAATGTAATTATTCTTGGTTCTTGTCTTACGTTAATATTATTATATTATTATTATCATCAGGATTAATATCAAAGGCACATCAAAAGTTAGATATATATTTAATAATTAGTTAAATGTATTTCTTAACCACGTAACATTGAGGTTTGATTTATGAGTAAATTAAGTTACAGGATCGTTTCATAGATTCGATTCAGGTCTCACTCAAATAATATGAAAAGCAAAAATAATATTTTGAAGCTAAAAAAAAAATCTTCAGCTTAGGAAATCACTAGAAGTAACATTAAAACAGCCATGTTAGTCTAAGGCGATATTACTAATAAGAGACAATAGCATCACCGTACTAAGCACCGTTAAGCAATGTAAGCTTAATTAAAAGAAAATGAAAGAACTCGTAAGTATTAATATAAAACAATAGTATTACTTTCATCATAACCCAATTACTTAAAGAGTTGCTTTAGTCCACAAGTTAGTCAACTAAAATAGTTAAGTACATAATAGTAGCGTTAACGTTAATTCCCAATCAAAGAATTAAGTACATAATAGTAGCGTTAACGTTAATTCCCAATCAAATAGTAAGTACATAATAGTATCGTTAACGTTAATTCCCAATCACATACCTCACTAACCAACATAACGTAAGTGTTTACACCGAACACACTTAACACACACTTATATAATCTGACTGACAGTCACAAACCCATTATAATACTTCACCCCGTCTTCCTCCAGCTGCAAGTTCACCTTCCCAACTCCAAATGAGACTGATTTGAATGCCCACTACTCGGGTCTTATTTACTAAACAATGATGGTTTGAAAGGTTTGAAAGGTTTATTAACTCGAGCGACCCCAAGTTGGGTATTAAGAGTACATACTTCAATACAAATACAAAATACAATAACACATATACAAAACAACAACATTATTTGTACATAATAATATTTCAACTTGACTGGTGGCCTTGTTGTAAGTTCAAGACTTTATGTCTTGAAATAATTCATAATTTCTCCTACAAATTTGGCAAGTTTTAATATAACTGCATGTTGTGTACTGCTGAATAACTGTGACATTTTTATAGAATTAGGATTATTATAATAATATTTGTTAAGGTACTGCCTTCTGTAAACATTAAAATGTGAACATTTGAAAAAAAAATAGAATTCATCACCGACTTCATTACTGTTACATAACATACAAATTCGCTCGTTTACATTTATGTTGTTGTGTCTACCGCTGACAATAGGCAGCATATGATTACCACATTTGAATTTACACAACCTTATTGAATATTGCTTTGGCAATTTAAGTAAATAATCTTGGATGCGGTGATCGACCGTCATTATTCTGTAATTCTAACAAACACTACTTCTATTAACTTCCTCCATCCATTTTTGCCTATAAATATCACTAGATCTAAGTTTAAATGCTTCTTTATACCAGTTACCATTAATATTATTTACATCATTAAATACATGCGACATTCCATTGCTATATAGTAATCATTTGATATTATTTAACCAGGGTAATTTGTACTGTTCTCGATCATACAAAACTTTCATTAATCTATACAAAACACATGAAATTTTATTTTCCGTATCACTTGTAATCCTAAACCAAAAATTTACCATTCTATTGTCTATGATTTCCTGCACACTTCTAAAACCTGATTCACCATACACCATACATGTTGCAGTTGATTTATTCAACCTCAAAAGTCTCTTCAAAAAGCTATTGCATGTCCTTCTTAGGTGATCAATATTCTCACAGCCCCATATTTCACTACCGTACAATAAGATGGGTAATACTAGTTTTTCGTATAAATCGATACTTGTGTCGAACGGTAGGTTAAGCTTGTTAATTGTATTTATAACCCATAAGTTGCTCTCTTACTTTTAATTACTTGTTTTGCTTTAGCTTTATGAAATCGACCGTTGAAGTTAAATGTTGTGCCCAGGTAAGTATAACCATCCACTACCTGGATTTCATCATTACCGAATTTAAATGTCCTATGTTTTCTGACCTTACCCCTGGAAAATATTACAACTTTAGTTTTACCAATGTTTACCTGCAGTGATGAAAGGCTACAATACTCCTGAACGGCATTCAAAGCAAACAGTAAATCATCTTCATTTTCGGCCATAACTATAGTGTCATCAGCATAAAGTAGGCAAAACAAATTAAAATAAAGTTCAGCATCATTCTCGCCCAAGAACCCTGCAACATCTGTACTGATAGTTGGCAATCCCGAAAATGCATTACTGATGTGAGATTTAAAATAATTTAAAAACATTGCAAATAGAAGTGGGGATAGTGTAGGAACGAATCAGGAGGCGGGAGATGGTGCGCGCCCCAATCACAGCTCCTCTGGTTGCGTAAGAGGTGCGTGGTCCAATGGAGTCTCCTGGCGTCGAATCATCGTCATAGTGTCGGGTCATCGAAGTAGTTTGCAGGGTCCCCTATGACGCACGCAAGTGTGAAGGCTTGTTTCCTGGTATGAGGATGAGATGGTTTCCCCCTCGCTGGTTCGCTCGCTGGTCTGCTTCGCCGCCTGGGTAGTTTGGCATTCCTTCAACTCTTAATTCTAACTCCTAAATAAACATACAGGGCTCCGTATGTCATACCTCCCCCCTAGAAAAGAGTTTAAGGAGTATAGTACATAATATTAAACATAATACATAAAGAGATTCACCACCAGATTGGCAACAGCAAGATTATAATGAGGATATAATAAGGATATCACCCAAAGTAGGCAATGTCTCCAGGTACCACATCAGAACATAGCCGGAACGTAGCTGGAGCGTTATTCGAACTGCAAGGCATCTCACAGCTGAAGGCTTGAAAGTGCACTACTAAAGCATGATATTTACCTCGCTACAAGGGAGAGCTAATTGCCAAAATCCTCTCATTAAGTTAAACTTACTGCTGTATGAGGCCAACCTGGTGAATGTAATCTTTGATCCGTGGCAGTGGGTAGGTATCGTTCTTTGTGACAGCATTAACTTGCCTATAGGCCATACATAACCTATGGCTCCCATCTGGCTTTGGCACAAGTATGACCGGACTACTCCACTGGCTTAAGGCCCTTGTGATCAGCTGGTTTGAAAACATGAAGTCAAGCTCGACCTGCAGTATACTCCTGCGTTGTGGCGAGACACGGTAGGGGGATAGTTTAAAGGGAGTTGCATCCCCTACGTCGATGTCGTGCAAGGCCAAAGAAGTGAGCCCTGGAGTATCACAGAACACACTGGGAGACTGAGATAAAGCAGATTAATTGGTTCGCTTGATCAGAGGGAAGATGACATAGTTTAGATGGTAATTCCCCCCAAGCTACTGAATTATACTGAAAGTTGGATAGGCTACATGACAAGTCAAAGTCTGCATGGATACCTTCAGGCTCTGGAACAGTCTGTTGCGGGTCAGTAAGAGAACTGAAGACTTCGTCCGCACCAGGCTGTCCACAGGTCCTGACATTCACTGCCACAGTGGGAGAATCTGGAGGAGAGGAATCAGGGGACCTATGGTAGGGTTTCAACATATTTATATAAAATACTTGCATGGGCTTTCTCCTGTCTGGGGTAGTCACTAGATAATCGGTAATGCTCACCCTCTGAATGATCTTATATGGGCCCCTGAACTTGGCAGATAAAGGTTGGCCAAAAAGGGGGAGCAGGACCAAAACCTCATCACCGGGCTGAAACTCCCTCTCACAGGCTTTTCTGTCATACCAGTTCTTCATGGAGCTTTTAGCCACTGTCAAGTTTTGAGCGGCAAACTCACATGAGGATCTCAGCCGGGTTTTGAAATCTGAAACATACTTGAGGAGGTTTTGGTTCCCCTCCTGGCCAACTAGGCTATCCTGCAATAGTTGCAAAGGACCTCTTACCTGGTGACCGAAAACTAGCTCATTAGGGGAAAAACCCAGGGATTCAGTTGGAATCTCACGAGTAGCAAATAAAAGAAAAGGTACCCCCTCATCCCACTCAACTCCGGTCTCTGTACAATATGTACGCAACATTCCTTTTAATGTCTGATGATATCGTTCGAGAACCCCTTGACTCTCTGGGTGGTAGGTGCTAGACTTAACATGCTCGATACCCAACTCCTTCATGGACTGCTGAAATTATTTAGAGGTAAAATTAGTTCCTTGATCACTTTGCACCTCATGGGGGAAACCCATTCTGGTGAAGAATTTGAGCAGTTCCTTGATGACAGTTGGAGCAGAGGTAGTCCTTAAGGGTATAGCCTCTGGGTAGCGAGTTGCCATGTCCATAATAGTTAATAAATAATTGTTACCTTGGGAAGACTTAGGCAATGGGCCTACAATGTCCACTACCACCCGAGTAAAAGGATTCTCGAAGACGGGCAAGGGCACCAGAGGATGTACAGGCACCTTCTGATTGGGTTTTCCTGTCATCTGGCAAGTGTGACACACTCTACAAAACTCCACTACATCTGCACGCATTCCTGGCCAGTGAAAGTGGGCTCTGATTCTGTCTAGAGTTTTTCTCACACCTAGGTGTCCTGCCAATGGTATACAATGTGCCATTTCCAAGATATCTCTAAGACAAGGTTTGGGGACTACTACTTGATGGACGTCCCAGGCCCCGTCATCGATTGGTCTGTGTGGCGGTCTCCATCTACGCCACAATACTCCTCCTTTGAGGTAGAAACATTCACCACCCTCCTTCTCACATTCCTCTTCACTCACGGACCTGGCAGCTAACTCCTTGCATTCACTATCATCTCTCTGTTGCTCTACCAGGCCACTAGGATAATTTGGAGGGGTTTCACGGTCATCGTTAGGGTCAAGATGAGCCATAAAGGTGTCAGATAAATCCACCTCAGTCACATCATCAGACACAGTTGGAGCGTAATTCACACTCCCATCATCCCTTTCATCAACTCTTACATTCGGTACATTTCTGTCTGAGGGAACTGCTACTTGAGACATTGAACGTGTGACAGCACACACAGGGAAAACTGTTGGCATCTCCTTTTCGAGCTCACCGGTTAGTGGCTCGTTAACAGGGGAAAGTGACAAAATGGGGTCTGATCGGACCTTCTCACTTGCTACATCATTCCCCAAAAGGAGTGTTACCCCGGGCACAGGGATATCTTGGGACCTACACAAAGCTATGGTGGCCTCACCCTGTAGTAACTCACATTCAATTTCGCCTTTTACCAAGTATGCATGAAATTGGCCTCCAGCACCTCTCATTACAACTGGTTTGCCAGGTGGTCACTCAGTGTAAGGAGGGTGCTAGTAGAACCGGTGTCTCTCAGAATTTTTACCTCATGCATACAACCATTTAATCTCACGTTGCCAGATGAAATAAAGGGACGGTAACTGTCCTGCACTGATGGTGAAATTATTATTGGCTTAACCCTAGTGGGTTGCACCACACATGCTACTACACCCCTGTCTAGATGATTTACGTTAGCTGCTAGGTACTCCTTCTGTCGGGAGTCCTGCATTAAAGGAACTTTTAGTGCTAGGTACTCCTTCTGTCGGGAGTCCTGCATTACAGGCACATATGGAGTTTGAGATACGGCGGCAACTGTCTGCCCCGATGTCTCTGTTCTCTCCTTGGCCCAGCACTGATAAGCTAGGTGGCCTCTCTTGCCACAAAAAGTACATACTTTAGGGGATACGGGAACGTTCCCTCTTTGAGCATTACTATTATTTTGGGGCCCACCTCTGTTACCATTGCCCTGAGTCACATTTTTAGTTGGGGGAACAATTCTATTTTAGCTAGATGGGGAAGACGTTACAGGCTTGTGACTGGGTCTGTCAGATTTGTGATTGGGATACTTAAAATTAGAACTAGAATTATCGTAGGGCTTCTCTCCACAAAATTTGTTGTTGAGCACGTATGTGTCAGCCATGTCAGCGGCGTCGGCAAGACAATCTACCTTTTTCCCCCTTAAATGATAGGCTACAGAAGAATCAATTTTCCATAGGAAATTTTCTAAGAGGACCAACTCCTTCAGATCGTTGTAGCTTGTGACTTTCTTACTCTTGACCCAATGATTGAAAGTTTTAGTCATGGTCCTGGCAAATACCTTATGGGTTTCTTCTACTTTCTTCTGGTTTTTACGGAAAGATTGCCTGTAAGCCTCAGGCTGCAATTGATAGGTTTTTAGGATAGCTTCTTTGATATTGTCATAATCCTGCCTAACTTCTGCTACTTCTGACAAATACGTGGCTCGAGCCTGCCCTGTCAAAACGGTTTGTAACATAAAAGGCCATTGATCACTTGTCCACTTCATGCCTCCAGCAACTTACTCAAACAAAACAAAGAAATGCTGCACATTATCCTCAGTGAAAGGTGGAATGACACTAGTCATAGTCAATCCCAGAGGGGGAGCAATTAAGGGAGCATTTGTATCGACATTTAGTTGAGCCGTACGATATTGATATTCACACTGTTCGGTCGTTGCTCTGGTTTTTATGCTGGCTTCTTCGATATTTGCTTTTATTCTGGCTTCTTCGGTATTTATTCTGGCTAGTTCTATTTTTAGTCTCGCTTGTTCGGCATCGGCATTTGCTTCGGCATTTATTTTCATTCTGGCTAGTTCTAGTTCGAATATTTGATCACCGGTCAAACCAGGTGGCAATTGTTCATCAAGTTAGCTAGATTTACTCGGGATCCCACCAACTGCTCCGTCACCCTCCTCGCCTTCTACAGGGAAGAGGTGGGTTTTTATGGTCTGAGCCACCTCTACTTTGGACATGTTTGAGACAGTTAATTGGAGATGTGAGGCAAGCACTTCCAGTTCGGATTTTGACAGACAGTCAATATCAGGGGCTGTGGGTTCTGATTCTATGAAAACTCGAGCATCTTCGTCATTAATTAGATGAGGCATGATTAATATTTGATTTTTAAGTAGTGAAACATAAATAAAACTGACTGAAACTGTATGAAACGAATCCTGGCAAGGTCGCCACTCTTCTGTTACGTATCTTGATTCTCAAGTGGTTAACTTGATGAATCTAGATAGCACAGAGATATATATTAACCCTCTCACATCCTGACGCGATTTTTGAGCCTATTAGGGATACTTTAAAGCCTTTGTTACCGTCAGGGGTATCTATAAATCTTTAGTTTGTTTACTTCAACCTCTGCAGTTGTCTTTGACTTAGCTGTGGGCAGAAAACTAATTTTGGAGAGGTAATTATAAAAGTGAGAGTAATCTATTTCTTATTGCTAATCTGGCAACCTCTGCGTCCTATGGTCGTGAGAGGTTTAAGGTATCAGTCAGCTGAAGGCAAAACAAAAGTAAAATCTAATAACATTATTTCCTGTTGTTGCTTCCTTTCCTTTTGGATCTTAGGACTTGGTATCTTTTATTGACTGATACTCTTTAATTATGAAAAATACTGAAACTAATTAAAGTCATGTAGTATTTATAAAGAATTATTATTTAACCGAAGCTTAATAGGCTATGGTTATGAACCAAATAAGTTATATCTAAAGAAGGACTATACATTCTATAAAAAGTCTTGAAAGATAAATATTGAGGTAAGAATATTTCTGTCTCTTACCCTTTTTGAAATGAATAGATAGTTTTCTTATATGTCCTTTTATTTATATTTAATGTAATTATTCTTGGTTCTTGTCTTACGTTAATAGTATTATATTATTATTATCATCAAGATTAATATCAAAGTAACATACAAAGTTAGATATATATATTTAATAATTAGTTAAATGTATTTCTTAACCACGTAACATTGAGGTTTGATTTATGAGTAAATTAAGTTACAGGATCGCTTCATAGATTCGATTCAGGTCTCACTCAAATAATATGAAAAGCAAAACTAATATTTTGCAGCTAAAAGAATTTTCTTCAGCTTAGGAAATCACTAGAAGTAACATTAAAACAGCCATGTTAGTCTAAGGCGATATTACTAATAAGAGACAATAGCATCACCGTACTAAGCAATGTAAGTTTAATTAAAAGAAAATGAAAGAACTCGTAAGTATTAATATAAAACAATAGTATTACTTTCATCATAACCCAATTACTTGAAGAGTTGCTTTAGTCCACAAGTCAGTCAACTAAAATAGTTAAGTACATAATAGTAGCGTTAACGTTAATTCCCAATCAAAGAGTTAAGTACATAATAGTAGCGTTAACGTTAATTCCCAATCAAATAGTAAGTACATTGTTATGCCCGGTCCAAATTGGAACGCGAGATATTCTTTGTACAATGAGCAGCTCTCTAACTGGATAGGTATACCTTAAACTTTAAATAAAGAGACAACACGGCAGGATAGTAAGCACACAGGTAACAAGTTAACATGGGTTTTATTCAGTTTAACACCTGGTTCATGGAGGACAAGACATATATTTTATACCTGTAACCTGGAGATCATCAACAACAATAAGAATAATTAAGACATACAATAATCAGGTTATCAAGTAAGCAATAGGAGTCGGACAATGGGTCCGGACTCAAGGTAATAATAATACTCCTAGGATACAATTATAAGGTATCCAAAATGGTGGAGGTACACCTCCTACCCAAATAGATCTCAGAGAGGATCTCAACAAAAGACAAGAGTGCAGTAATGGCAAATGCCGTCTGGATCATGCAATGATGTCCCCGGCATATAGTGAAGTTAACTGACTCTAAAGCAATAATGGCCAAGTGGTCATCAACAATGAAGTGGGCTCGGAAAGGCTCACAAATGATATTAATACTATAGGTGTGCTAGATCTCACCTGGCAAAGATTAATCCTTAATTCTAATTGTGTACTAGCAAGGTTGAGGCAACAATCGTCGGGAGCTGAGATAGAGTGAAATCTATTCGAGTTATGAACCTGACAGAATGTTAAATGAATTAGGCTAGAAGTTATTGTTACGTCCTGGGATATATAAACACTGGGCTCTTTCTATTGGACTAGGTATGCGGCAACAAGCAACAACGGAAAATGCTAGATCCAACCCTTATCTATAAACCCAGGCAACAAACCACCCTAAACCGTCAAGAGTCCTGCCTGGACAACAAGGTATCCTATGACTCGGTTACAGGGTGCACGCACTATAGACTGCTGATAGTCAAGCAGGCTATATAAAAGATCACACAATTAAGTTGACTTAAAGCTTCAAGGAAAAGATAGATAACGGAATTAAATTTCAGAAACAATTTAATAACAAACTAGAAGAAAGCACATTTAACGTTACGTTAATTAATACAACTAATCACCCCTGCGTGAAAGAAGGTGAAAGCAAACAGTCCCCAAAACATCGTACAGGTAGACAAGATGCGGGTTTCTAAACTGCATGCGGCTACTGTAGGATCTGATGCTTAGCAAAGAAAATACGTTACGGATTTAGAGAACTCTTAATCATAAGCAGGAATAAATACTAGTGATAGGCCATACAGTGTATAATGGCATAGGTATAATTAAATAAAGGCAGCAACTCGCAACATAACCACATACAGGTGTGCTTCTCACTCTTAGTCAGGCAAGCCTGCTCAGACAGAGTCTCTAAGCCACACCCTGACTCACAATGCTCACAAAAACGGTAAACTGTGACACAATAACAAGCATACAGAAATAATAAACCCCTAGCTGTTAATCTGCCAGGTGGCAGAGGTCTAGCTGGAAGGATATAGGCTTCGGATACCCGGGCTGAGCCACCTGCTCTAGCCTAGGGACGTTCCCAAGTCTGTGCGCCAAATTACTCTAATTGAAAGGGTGCTCTCTTGAGAGACTCAGATCGCAAGTATCTGACTCTCTCCTGGCGACCCTAAAACAAAAGCAAGACGTGCTAGCGCAGTGCTGAGTGGACTAGGCAAGGGCCCTCACACAACACAACACTAGACACACAGGGACACAGACAAGAAAATGCCCCCAGAATCCCACGGGTATCCTAGTAAAGTCGTGCGGGTCCACAGGACTCGCACCAGCAGACTTTACTTAAAGGATCGCAAAAAGCCTCCCCTCCGGTCTAGCCCCTGCTAACCTATCACAAGAACACACTAGCAAGCATGAAACCACCAAATATGAGACAACAAAAAAGCTTCCTAGGTCTCATTAACAATTACGTCTCTGCATAAGGCCCAAAATCCTATCTAGTTATCTGAGAGCTCGTCGTTAATACAATAATATATATAAGGTCTATCAAGGGGATGGGATAATTAAATAGATTGGTGAAGTAGTGGAAAGAAGGTATACAAAGTAAGAGAGAAAGTTTCTAAGTGGGGTTGAGAGGGATAGATATCAAGGGGGTCCGAAGGGTACGACAGTGAGGTGAGCTCTGAGTCTTGAATCTGTCTGGACCCCACCCTAGGCATGCAGAATACATCCCAGGCTTGGCAACACTCAACACAGTTGCCGGGTCAAAATCGTCTACCCCGTGCATGAGTCGAAACTAAGCCTAACGTTGCCAACAAATGCATATGGCAACATCAGGCTCGTCCCAAGCTAGACTCTCCGCGCGAAGCAACGTCCCCCAGCCGGTCTCTCTCTCCCGCTCGTCTCCTCCCACTCTCACTAGACTTACATCTTATAATGATACAATCAACTATCGAGAATAAAATATACTAAGATGCGTTGGTTAAGAATAAGGGCAGCTACAAGCTGTGAAACAACATAAGAATATCCCAGACATTAGTTACGTTGTCGTAGGATATATACTAAGGAAAAGCCTGCCGGCCGGCTGCCGCCAGCCGGTTTCCAAACGGCTGGGCAGCCGACGCGCGCGCATGCCC
>CM064547.1:9418479-9504063 GCA_032716605.1 Paralithodes platypus | reverse complement strand
CGTCGGCCGCACCCTCTCGGCAACGACTAAGGGTGGAGTCCCGGAAGTGGGCACCGCAAAGTCGTTGCCGAGAAGAAGGTCGACGCCCTCAACTGGCAAACACTCAACGATCCCTACATCCAGCTCCCTGCACACCTCTCCCACTCTCAACTCCAACCTCACAAGTGGGTATGACCTCGTAGCATTTATACCCTGCACCACAACAACTCTTGCCGCATTTATCGGTTTCCCTGTGAAGTTCCTCAACAAAGTTTGCGAAGCCCCCGTATCCCTCAGCAAGTCAACCCTCCGTAGTTCAACTCCCCCAGCTCACAAACCCGTGTCCCCGATGGCTACGGAAAGTGTCCCGGACAGGTGACGAGCCTTCCGTACGCATCTATTCCGCGTGTGCCTCAGCTGCTGACAACCTACCCCGGGCAGTTGCTGCAGCCTTCAGAGACACACCGATACTGTGAACCAATGACACCGGCTTAGCGGGAGTGTTACTAGGGCACTCACGTGAATAATGGCCTAGCTTCTGACATTTGTAACATTTCACATCCCCAAGGGGCTTCTTCCCTTGTGCGGGCGAAGAAGGGGCCTGACCTTTAGTACACGGGAGAGGCTTGTGTTTGTAGGTGTTATTAGGTGCAATGCTTTTAGTGTGGTTATGTGTGTCATAGGATATGTTATTATCGAAAACTCTGGTGGGTGGGGTATAGCGCCCCTTCTGCCCTGACTCAGCCCTCTGAGCGGCACCGCAACCACGAATCAATGATAATCTGAGGTCTGCCATCTTGGCAGCCTCCTCTACTGTCTTGGGGCATTTTTCCTTAATGTTCAGCGTTAGATCGGTTCCAGTACATTTGTAAAACTGTTCCAGATAGAAAAGTTGCTTAATTTCCTCAGCCGACTCTGCGTGCTCGGACCGAAACCAGTTATTACATGCATCTGTTAAGTCCCGTGCGTGCTCCATAAAACTGACGTCGCTCTTCTTATTCACGCCACGGAACTTCAATCTATAAGTTTCGGGTTGCAGTTCGTAGGCCCGGAGCACAGCCTCCTTCACCAGTCCATACACGACACTCTCGTCCAGTGGACAGTGCATCGTAGGCTTTCAACCCCTTACCCACTAGACGTGATGAAACTAATGGCTGCCCATTTAACCTCCGGCCAGTCATACTCACGACACTTCTTTTCGAAAACGAGCAAAAAACTCAGTCACTGCTGTCTCATCAAATGCGGGTACTAACTTAATTAAATGCGAAAGTGAGTCTGTAACCCGGTGCCCACCACCGAGATGGCGCCCCGTGGTCTCTACTCTAGACTTCTCTACATCCATTTCAGCCTGGTACCTGGTTGCATCCTGATTGGCTTGGATTCTAGCAACCTCTATGCGTTCTATACTAGCCTGTTGTATCTGAGTCTCGTTCTATACTAGCCTGTTGTATCTGAGTCTCCTGCAGCTTAATCCGTTCTATACTAGCCTGTTGACTCTCTCGCAACTTAAGCTTAGCTAGTTCTAGCTGAAATAACATCTCAGGAGACAGGCCTGGGGGGGGAGAGCACAAAATGGGGGATCCACACCGAGACGTGTTTACGGGTAAGCCAGCTTGCCATTGAGAACCCTCCTGCTGCATCGTGCTAAGACTCGCTGGCTGAGGGCCCAGCTCAGGGGTAGAGTGGAATGGAGGCTTGGAGGGAACCCCCCAAGACCCACTCCTCCCACCGCCCCATCGCCATCACCCAACAAACATGCCACCAAATTCTTCTTGGGCCAACTGTCAGGACAGTCCCGCCCCAAAACCGTGGCTAAACAGCGAAGACCGTAACAATCAATAGCCTGCAGGTGCTGTTCGGTCAAAGGTGTCTGCAAAAATGCCCGGGCATCCCTCTCTCCACTTATAACACTCCCCTCCCTAAATATCTGCTGTACTTGCTGGTCACTAGGCTGTACCGTGTTATCCTCCCCCGTAAATGATGAGTCATTAGACATACATAGGTTATACAATTGCTGTTCAAAAAAAAAAAAGTGCTTATTACTAATTGCAGTCTCGACTCACAAAATGTTAAAGATGCTTGAATGACTCTACTCTAGACACCTAACGAAACAATCTGCAAGTCCACCAATACAATAATGACACAATAAAAATTCCTCCAATATGCAAGAAAATTCTAGCCAGCTCTACTAGGTAGCATAGAATAGTTCTCCAAAAAACATGTGATAGGATACTACTGAATCTTGTGCAAGGTCGCCATTTTGTTACGGCTGGATCGGCAATACATATTCGGGATTCTTGATCGTAGGACAGAAATGGCTTAAGTGACAACGACACGCTCGATTCCAGTCCCAAATACTATATGCTCCAGACAACAAAAGCACCAACGCCCTACAGAGTTATCGTCTACGGTAACGAGGTACCTTAACTCGGCGAAAGTGTACAACAGGGGTAGGCTATGAGGCTAAACTCCCTCAGACATTTATAGGTTACGTTATTACTAAAGAAATGCAATACTCAAGAAACTACGTTAATATTAAGCCTCTAATAATGTAGAATAGAAGCAGGCTAAAGGTATGACAGTGAAATGCTAAATGACAAATGTACACGCCTACTTGAAAGCGCGTGCACTACACTAACTGTCCCATACTAACATGCACTAGCATGTAGCATACAAGATGTTCATGATCCAGTAGATACCTAATAATACACATGGGAGGAACATAAATAGTAGTCACTTATTATAATAATGAATCTATACTTGGAATAACTAAAAGGTTGCAGGCAACAGTACTGCGCCGGTAGCCTACTACCGCATAGGCTACTTCGCTTCTCTCACTCTGTCTCCCCTCCGAGTCCGTATGCGCCCTACGCAACAGAACTCCGGACACAGCAGCAAAACGACAGTGCAGTTAATTGATACATGAAAGTATTAATAGTGTTGTCTTGTGTGTGAGTAATGTGTATTGTAAAGTGTTATAGATATATACTTAAAGAGAGCTGCAATGCATAGTAAAATAAAGATATATCCCACTCATCATCCCCATGTGTTCTAGCTAGCAGGCCAAGTCACAGGAACAACGAGTCCCAGCACCGAAAGCGAGAACCCAGGAGAAGACTGTAGAGAACACAAGGACAGATAAATTACGTTACTCTACTATACCGGCACTACGAGCGAGCTGTAGTCTCGGGTACTACACTCGCTCCTGGCTCAGTATGCAAATCAAGGCTAAGTCCTCGTCCCTCTACAGACAACTCCTGGGCATGGTCGGGCTCTTACACATGGCACCAGTCTAGTCACAAATGGGATGATGAGCAGGGCATATAACTCGTGAACATGTAGAACGTTCACCAACTATCCTCATCAAGAAGATCGCTGTTCACATTAACCCCTTAAATCTAATACATGTAAATATATGCTTGTCCTAAGAGTAATACGAGAGGTGAGTGCTGAAACTCCTTTAGGACCTCAAGGGAAGGTTATGCATTTAAATAGAGAGAAGAATGAAATGAGAGTAATGTCGTCAGAGAGAAAGAGTGCAACCGTGAGAAGTGGGGAGAGAGAGCAAGGGATGTTAGAATCTCAAAGGTTCTAGGCAACCTGGTCAAGGAACACACAGCCAACCTCCAGGCAGTGTGCTGTACGACAACATGGGCCCAGCCCAGGCAGGCAACAATGGACTACCAACCCTATCGCGCCTAGCTATAAGGGCAAGGCTGCCAACCAGTCCATACGTCTGGCAACCACCCGGCCGGCAGCGCGGCGTGTTGCTACCCTCTTGCTCTGAAGCCCAACTCACTCTCTCTCTCTGAATTCCCATTATCCTATCTATCAACTTCTCTATTGATACTACATATTAAATGGAAGGTCTCGACATGGCTTAAAACAAAACCCACCACTGGTTAGCACATGACGAGACCTTTGCAGAGATACAAAGAACATAGTTATAAGTTGTCACACTCAATATACATAGCGGCTGACGGTAGCCAGATCACGGGCGGTACAGTGGAGTACCAAGGAGTACAATCAGGTTGCGTTGCCCAGCACTGGGGTGCGTCACACCTATCACAACCCACCCAGTAAGACAATTCTCAATGATGTGATGTGTAAGCTTGCAAAATCAATCGAAGAAAAAAAGATGCCTTTTGCAATAATTGTTGGTGATAATCCTGTCTACGTGCTCATGCTAGAGTTGAAAAGTGAGAATGCTGAGCTGTTCAGCAAAATCTTACCATTCATGGCACCCTTCCACATCCAAATGTCGTTCATCTACACTATATACAAGAGGTTTAAGGAATCTGGCATCTCAGATGTGTTGGTGGCAGCTGGTGTTAAAGCAGACGGGTCTGTTGATCAGGCCCTTCGTGGAAAACATGTTAAGCGTGGGGTTCGCTGCTTGCGACTATTCTACGAGACTGGTCCACCATGTCATAGACAAATGTTTGGAAGATTCCCCTCTATCTGAAGAAGTAAAGGCATCCCTTGCCAAGCTTCGACATCCGATTGATGCACAGGAACTTGTTGTTGTTGTTGCTGTTCCCCAAGCCGCCTGGCCAAACAGCCTCAAGGCCCCGAGCAAGGCCAAGGCCATAACCGAGCCCCCACAGAACCCTCCGTGCCGACCACAATAAAGCCTGGGTGACCGAAGCCACTCCATCGCGGGGAGCTGAGGAGGGCGCGGAAACGCCCGGGAAACCAAAGCCCCACCCAGGGCCCTGTGCCCCTCAGCAATTATGAAGAGAAAGTTGAGGGGCAAAGGACAAATGTGACGCTTTGGCTTCCAATCTTGGTAGATTGGGAGGTCAATCCACGGAAGAGACGCCGTCACTTGAGATCTAGAAAATATATAAGTAAAAGGAACAGTCGGAGTAAGCTATGGGTATGGCAGAGATCGCTCAGTTCTCACTCTGATAGACCAGCCCATCACCACATGACTAGAATCCAATACTCTCAGCATCAGCTAGGAAAGGCCCAAGAAAGCCGCCTTTGGCGGGGGGATAGCTCCCCTATTTCAACCCCTTCCAGGGTTGGGCACCCGCCGACAGGAACTTGTAGATCAACGAGGTCCTTCAGCTCAGCATTTCTCTCTAGCTCTGCATGTTCATATACAGGAACTTGTAGATGAACATGCAGAGCTAGAGAGAAATGCTGAGCTGAAGGACCTCGTTCATGCTCTCTTCAAGGACTTTGAAGGTGCCCCACAAGCAAAATACTGGATGTCATTCATGGAAATGGTTGAGGTTCTAACTCAAAATATCCATGCAATCAGAACAAGCAACTGGACTGAGTTCAAGTCCTCACTCAAGCTCATGCTTCCTTTGATGCAAATCTATGATAATGACAAGTATGGTCGGCATCTCCCCGATTTCACCGCAGTGCTTGATACCCTTCCTGTCGATCAGGCTGCATTCATGGAGAGTGGTATGTTTGCACAGTCAATGACAGGAAAACCATATTCGTGTGTCGCCCTCGACATATGGATAGAGTCAACAATGAATAAGGGCTCTAAGCTGAAGTCTGGATGGTTGGCCATTCTGAACAATGAAGAGCAGCTCCTTTCAAACACTCGGAATGTGAATAACATCAATCGGGTGAGAACAAAGGTCCATCGCCATGCTAATCGCAAGAAACAAGGAAAAGGGAAGCATGCTGATTGCTCGTAGAGTAAAATGAAGAAGGATGAACAAGCTGTACAGGATATAAGCGCATGTCTCACTGAATTCAATTTTTTTGTTTATTTTTTTTTTAAAGAGACAATGAACGGAGGAAGGAAAAACACAGATAAAACAAAAAGGTCCATGTGCCTAAAGCAAGGTTCACACATTGGCGAGTCGGAACGCGAGGCCAATGCGAGTGATGAAATTCTTGCACTCGCCAATGATTATCCCAAATTCGCCGACACTCGCCGACACTCGCACAGACTCGCGTTGACTCGGGCTGCACCGCGTACACACGCGAACGCGGCCAAAAAGTTTATGTATGCATGAAATTTGGAGAGTCAAGTGGGACTAGGACGCGACACCACATAGACTCACGTAGACTCGCATAGACTCGCGTATACTCGCGTAGACTCCTGTAGACTCATGTGACACTCATGTAGACTCGCGTGACACTCATGTAGACTCGCGTTGTACTATTTAGACATTAAATGATCGCGAGTCGACATGAGTCTACATGAGTCTACGTGAGTCTACGCGGGTCTACGTGAGTGTACACGAGTACAACATGACTCAACACTATATGCAAATAACCATGTGGGTGCCAATATTGGCAAAGGCGAGTTTAACAGGAGTCAAACAGGAGTCAACACGCCCCTAACGCGAGTTAACACGGGGTAACGTGAGTGTAACACGCGTAAACGAGAGTACCCACGTGGTGGTCTGAATTTCACAATATGTGTGGCGAGTCTATGCGAAACCAACATGAGTATACATGAGTTTACGCGATATTAACGTGGGTCTATGCGAGTCTACACGAGGAACGGCGAAACCAACGTGAGTCTACACGAGCGGTGTGCGACTGCTGGCAACACCGCGCGAGTAGGTGGCACCACCGCGTCATACACCCCCTATAAAAAGGACCGCCCACGCTGCCTACTCCACTCTCCTCCGTGACCCCAGCAAGGACCCATCAACCCGTGCCGCACATCGACCCACGCTGCCCTACCACGCTGCCTGCCCTACCACGCTGCCCTACCTGCCTGCCCTGCACCATGCCTTTGCCCAAGGAGAAGGTGGCGGCCACCAAGTCTCGGAAGGGTGGTGTTGGTGTTTTGAAGAAGAAAGCTACACCACCCGAACAACCCCACATCAAACACCTTGCCAGGAGGCCTGTTGCGTCGCAAGAGTTGGATGACTCTGATGAAATTGTGCCGGACAGCCAGCCCAGTGGACATGAGGACATGGACCTGTTGGACGGAGACATTGAAGATGCCGGCATCCAGCATACTCAGCCCAGCCAGGATAGTCAGACCAGTCAGGACACCCAAGGTAGCCAAGGTAGCCTAGAGGACACTGACAGTGATGATGATACCCCTGACCCCCCTGGCCCCCCTGGCAGCGCGGACCCTGTTCGTTATGGCGCCATCAAGAAGAAGAAGCTGACAAGGGTGATCCTGAGCGACGAGACTGAGGACATGCTGGCCGAGTGGGTGAAGGACACCCCAATGTTATACATGAAGCGTAGCAAGGCCTACAAAGATACCCGCAGGAAATTCCGCGCCTACGATGAGAAGGCTACTACCCTGGCTGTTGATGTCTTAGGTAAGTACCCACAACCAAACATGCACCATGATATATTAATTTTAATAAGTGATTGAATACATTGCTGTTGTGTTCTTGGTTTGATTCCATGTGTTTTATATGTCAAATACATCAATACTATTATGTGAAAGTGTGCTAAATTGCCATATATATAGGTGTGTTGCCAGTATCATCTACATCCCTTTACATTTGTATTTAACAGCATTAACTAATAATGTATTATCCACCCATGTTTGGCCTGTTAACTACGCGATATAAATCATATATATAAAGGTGCATTGCTTAATAAATATTACTCTTTACACAGGCGCTAATCTGGCCCATTGGGTCAGGAACATGCAGTCCAGGTACTCAAAGCTGAGCGATATCAAGAGTGGATCGGGAACACCTGGGACATTCGAGGGCAAGCCACTATCCGAGAGGGACGCCTGGATCATGGAGAAGTTTGCCTTCCTCAAAGGGCACATCTCCCGCGTAAAGACCAAGGTCACAGCTAAGGTTAGAACTAATATAAACATACCTAATATGTGTGAAAACAATATATACTTAAAGAACTGTTCGATACCACATTTGGAAAGTATTATTTCACCATGTATACCTAGGCTATTAGTGTTTGTTAATAACATGCTTATCTTGTGCATATATATTTGATTTTATTCATTTATTAATTCATGTCTGTCAATATCATGCTTATCTTGTGCATATATACTTGAAATCATACATTTATAATGGAAGGCTTCATGTAAACATAAAATGTATTTTCTTATATTTATTTATATTGTCAAAGTACATATATTTACGTATACTAAAATAGGTTAAACGTGTTATTCATATAGGATATATTAATGTTTTTGTGTTTCAGTTTCCCAACCCGACTGTGGTCGTCTCGCCGGATGTGGATGTGGAGGTGATTGGGGATGACGAGAGTGAGGGAGAGGACACTGCCATGCCCCCTCCAACCAACACAACTCCCACTGCCACGTCCAGCAGCCGGAAAAAGCGCCGGAAGTCTGCAGAGGCGGTCTCACCTGTGGAGGTAAATATGAAAACATTTAACATATGTCATTACGAGAGTATATTAGTCATTTCGAGAGTATTATATAAATTCTATGTTCGTGTTCGCTGCAAACCGCAAACAATTCCTGTAGAGGAAGACATATGCATCCGGGGCAGAAAAACATAAAAAGGTTATTATCATAACTTACCATGACATGTATGTATTATTTTATAACTACAAAAGGTGTTTAACATGCATACTCTTATTTCTACAGTTCAGTGCGACGCGGGAGGCGCTGCGGGAGGACATGTCACGCCTGGTGACATCCATGGCTGTGAAGGAGACCAAGTATGCACAGTTCGTGGGGTACTTGGAGCAGCAGCTCCAGAGGCTCCCTGATGCTGTAGGGGAGGCATTGTCACGGAGGATTATGCAGCAAGTCCTTCAGGCCAGGGATGAGGTCAGCCTCTACACGGCACCCCAGATGGCGATACCACCAAACCCCCCGCAGATACTCACCACACCACCAAGCCCCCCCGCAATTGCACATCACACCACCAGGCCCCCCGCAGTTAAACATCACATCACCAGGCCCCCCGCAGTTGCACACCACACCACCACAGATGCAACCCCAGCCAGGATCGTCACGCATGCAAGCACCTTTCAACAGCCCCACATTCTCAGAGATGCTGGCGGGTACATCATTCAGGTCTCCTGCACATGCACATGAATGGTGGGCGGGGGCGATGACCCCTACACATGGCACCAACATACCAACACCGGTTCCCTCAAGCCCATCTACTAGTAGGCCGTCAACACCAGGGAACTTCATATATAGAAGGTTGAACACGCAAGTCAACACCCCCAGGCCTGGGGATGACGAAAATGTGTGAAACCTTTGTGTATACTAATAAAGTCATAAACCCCCCAGTGATGGGAATGACGAATATATGTAATACTATGTCTACACATCAAATAAATATGTCTTATTATGTCTATA
The DNA here is from genome assembly GCA_032716605.1 of Paralithodes platypus. NCBI lineage: Eukaryota > Metazoa > Arthropoda > Malacostraca > Decapoda > Lithodidae > Paralithodes > Paralithodes platypus. The sequence goes on along the minus strand of CM064547.1, from coordinate 9,494,825 downwards.
CTTTCTGCTATATATTAACATGCTATATTACTTTCTGCTATATATTAACATGCTATATATCTATGTTTCTGATTATAATAAACTATGTGCCTCCAGCTGTTGTTTTGTATCCAAAATTTGTTATTAGAGTTTATCTGTTTATATTATCAACAAAGGTTGATCCTTTTATAACCGTGGAAATGACTTGTCAACAGAGAAAAAATATAAGTTAATATGAATTCAAGTTGTGTTATGAATAATATTGATATTAACATCAATAATGAAGAGAGAACAAATACCATATAATATGAATGAAATAGGTTTCTGGAATAATATTGATATTAACATAAATAATGATGTGGAATATATGCAAAGGATATATGATGACAAATAATAATATACAGATTGATATCCAACATGAAATATAAATAAATGCAAGATATAAATTAAATAGAATATATTAAACATTATGAAACGACATAGAAAAAGATGAACACCATAATATATGAGACTTTATACAATTCGAATAACATATAGAGAATATATATTAATGAGGTAGAATTGATTTTAAAAATGATTAACAACAGAATATCAATATCTAAACTACAATAATATTAATAACAGCAATGGCAACATATGGATACATACCTTTATATCATGTCGTTCTGCCAGGGGACACTGCCCCTGGGTGATGAGCAGTAGTCGGTGAGGTGCTGGCGTTGTCTCTTGGCCTGGGCTGTCACGACATTCCCGGATAGTCTCTGGAGGGGATTCAGCCTCACCCGCTCCTCCCTCCAACCCCCAGGGATGATAGTATGCGTCTCAGGGTCCTCCTCGTCCGCTAGGTTGGCGTGGTGATTAGGGTACCTCATCCGCATAAGGTTGTGCATGCAGCAGCACGCCATCACCACAGACTCAACACGGGACGGGTGGAGGGGAATGTTGCTGTGGAGGCACCTGAACCTGAATAATTAGGGAGAGAAAGAGCATGTGTATTTAAACACTGACTAGTATAATTCATATTAAATAGGGAAATAATGATTAGGATCATGTATAGTTAAAACTCGACTTGCAGACGTGGACGACTCACAGCCTGTGGATGTGGGGGAGATGTATTAATCCATATTAATTATAGGGAGAATGGTTACGAGCATCAGGAGAATGGTTACGAGCATGTATAGTTAATACCTGACTAGTATACTTCACATTAATAGGGTGCCATCACCGATACCTGTATTTATGGTCAAACATGTCACATAATCATACACATACCTGGATGCCATGATGCCGAAGGCGTTCTCAATAACTCTGCGAGCCCGGGACACTCTGTAGTTGAAGATCCGTTCAGGTACAGTCTGTCGCCGGGTAGAGTGTGGCTTCATCAACCACCTTCGCATGGGGAAGGCGTCATCACCCACCAGGAAGTAGGGAACAGGTGTGTCGTCGTTGGGCAGGGGTTCGGCAGCAGGGAGTCCCAGGGTGCACCCATCCAATGCTGCTCTGATATTGGTTCTTATAAAGATCCCACCATCTGAGCAGCTACCGTGATTACCCACGTCACAGTAGAGGAACTTGTAGTCGGCGTCTACAATAGCCATGAGCACGATGGAGTGGAAGCCTTTGTAGTTGTAGAATTTCGTACCGGCATGTGGAGGGCATTTGATGCCGCAGTGCTTTCCGTCGATGGCACCAACTGTATGCGGGAAATCCCAGCGCTTGGCAAACTCACTGGCAACCACCTTCCACTCCGCCGGTGTCCTGGGGCAACGTATAACCTCCTCCTGGTATTCTGCAATGATGGCTTCGCATGTTGCAGGCACAATGAGGGAGATGGTGTTCCGGGCCACACGGAATGCGTACTGTAGGCTAGGATATGAGTCACCAGTGGCCATGTAGCAGAGTGTGATTGCAATCCTCAGCTCAGGTGACAAAGCCTGCCTCCAGAAGGTGTCCTGCTTCTCTACCCTAGGCCCGACACGTGCCACCAACTCCCTAAACATATGGACGTCCACACATAGGAAGTTCCGGAATCCTTTGGGGTCGTCTCTCTCAAGCTCCTCCATAAGTTGTTCGTACACACCGAACTGTGGCCATCTCAGTAGCCACCTCCTAGCCCAAACTGTCCTTCGTGGCCTTTCCCCTTGACGTCTTTCTTCAGCCTTCTCCTCCAGCTCCTCTAGGTCTACGAGATGCATCTCCATCTGCAGGAGTAATGACCACAGCTGCCGCTCTGCGCCTCGTGATGGACAAGGTGTATGGGTGGGTGGGTCGGTGGGTTGGTTGGGCTGTATCCTGCAGAGCGTACGTCCGTCCGTGGTGGTGTTGCGTGGTGTGAGAAATGGTGCCAGTGGGGGCCTCTTTATACGTTTCCTGACACTCGCCAACACTCGCATAAACTCATGTTAGACTCCCATACACTCCTGTTAACTTCCAGTAGACTCGCGTTCATCTCGTGTAAACACGTGTAAACTCATGTAAACTCCTGTGACACTCGTGTAGACTCCTGTAGACTCACACTATTCGTACCCTGGAATGTGACCGTTATTTTTCAAATTTCGGCGGTGCGTGTTGGGGTCGTGTTACACTCGCCGACACTCACGGGTACTCCTGTGAACTCGTGTAAACTCATGTAAACTTGTGTAAACTAGTGTTATATTCGTGTTATATGCGTGTTTACTCGCATCAGATGCTACTCGCGTTGGGTTCGGGCTCCATCAACGGCGGTATGCGGCGAGTGTGACTCCCGTTGGCCTCGCGCTCCGACTCGCCAATGTGTGAACCTTGCTTTAAGGCATCCTCCATTCATAACATTTTTGTAACAACTGGATTTAAACATTTGTAGATTGTAAGTTTGTGGAAAGCAATTCGAGGGAAGTGAATTCCAAAGAGTAGTAGCTCTGGGGATAAATGAATTCTGATAAGCAGAAGGTCTGCATTGTGGAGGAGAAAGTGTAAATTCCTGAGAGCGCTCAGCTGCCCTAGTTCTACGGGGAAAGATGTAGAGCGGCGGCACAATTGAAGCAAGTTCCTCGGAACAATTGCTGTGAAAATATCTGTAGAATAATGCAAGGGATGCAACGTTTCTTCGTATGGATAATGTAGGAAGGTCCTGTGTGATTGCAGGGTTATTGATTAATCTAATAGCTTTATTTTGAATTTTGTCCAACTGCCTCAATGCAAGTGCGATCTATTTGACCATACAAACAAAACACTTCGATACCTACTGTACAGTCAGGAATCCCAGCCTCCGACGCTCTCGCTGCCGACTTGAAATCGGCAAAGGAGGATGACACAAGCAAACTGAAGCAGTTCTTGAATCCATACCACTACCTACAGTACAAATCCGCAGGCAGAGAACAACAGTGATGATAGTAGCGAAAGTGAGGACAGTGATTCTGATAGTGGCTCATACAGTGAATCATGTAGTGACAGTGAAGTGGCAGATTAGTATGTACAATTAGTATAATACAATACAATAACAATACAATATACAATACAATACAATACAATAACCATTCCAGTGGATTTGTAATGCCAGAATTAGTGAAAAAGGACACCTCATTCGTCCTTGTAGCTCATCTGATGGCAGAGATATTACATTTCATGTTTTTCAAGATGGCGTTGGTGGCCATTTTGAATATTGGGCTCTAGCAGAGTTAGCCGTCATTTTTCAGAGGGGCATAGGAGCTAATTTTCCTTTAAAATGGTTCAGGTTGTCAAATCCATCGAGAGAAAAAGGTAGGAACAAAATGGTCACGGATTCCAAGCAAATGACCCTACTATGTGTGTGTCTGTGTGTGTATATATGAGGAAGATAGACTGTGTAAATTAGTATGAGTTGAGTGTGCGAGTTGGAATGTGTGAGTCTGTGGACGCTTGATTGCTTGAGTGTGTATTTAAGTGCGCTAACATAATTATACAATGTACAGTATATGTGCGAAGTTGTGTGTAGTGTATATGGGCTTACTAAGTGCGTTGTTGTGTGTGTATATATGTAGTTGCATGCTCAGTGCATGGGTGTGTTTTCCATGTGTTGATACATTATGTGAGTTATAGCTGGTGAGTGCATGAATTTACAACTTTCTTTGAGTGGGATGCATCATACGTTTTCTGATTTTTATATTTTTTGCTGATGATACTGGCGATAGTAATGACTTGAAATGTTTAGTTTTGTTTTTGTTTTTTCGGAGATTGTCTAAGTACTTGTGTGAGTGTGTGTTTGGGGGGGGGGGGGGGGGGGGGGGGGGTATGGATAGTTGTGATGTGGGTAATATTTGCTTATGTTCGTGAGTAATAACGTATGTATGCCATGTAAGTCCGTTCTCTCTCTCTCTCTCTCTCTCACACACATAATGAGAGAGAGAGAGAGCGAGAGGATCATGTCAGCAAGGTAATCATTTGAAAGGACAGACAGAAAAAGTAGACGATTAAAGAAGATAATGCAGAAGGGAATGAGAGAAAATACGACGTAGAAATGTGTGTGTTTTTGTGTGTGTATGTGTGGCTGTGTGTCTATTTGTGTGTGTGTGTGTTAGTGTGTGAATGCGAGAGAGAGAGAGAGAGAGAGAGAGGACAAAGGAGTGTACAGGAAATCAAGCAACAACATATCTAGTGACCCTTCTAGGCTGCTTGTCCTCCAAAACACTGAGGATCAAGTGTCCAAACAGTGGGTTAGAGTGGGTAAGGGAACATTGGAAAGGGAACTACTGCCCTGGAACTAATGTCCGTGGCAGGATTAGAAAGTTAGTAGGGGACAGAGGGGTTAGTAACTGAGGGGGGAATAAAATAAAGTTATTCATTTACAAATGCAGTCAGTCGCGGGTTTGATGCGAGATATTTGTCTAGGCAGAGTTTAAATGAATCAACGGTGATGCAGTCTATAACGTTTCGGGGAAGCCCATTCCACAAGTTGACAACTCGATTGAAGAAGAAATTCTTAGATTCGTCTGAGTTAAAAGATTTACCAATAATTTTGCACCCGTTTCCCCGCGTGTAATTAGATTGGTCGATAGTGAAGTACTTACTACAGTTCATATTGTCGATGCCTTTGATGATTTTGAACACTTGAATTAAGTCACCTCTTAATCTGCGCTGGGTTAAAGGACATATCTTACGTCGGATATATAATATAATTATATTGAACAATTAATTAACATCGAGGCAAACATTTGTGGTAAAGCATTTCCCTCATGAGTTATTGGTATATTTAGAGTAGCTGGTAACCGTGTTTAAACGTTGATACTAAATGCGTCTCTATTCATGGTGTTCTAAAGCAGATTTTCCTGTGTCGACTGCTAAACTATCACCTTTCCTCCCCCGAACTACATACTTGCATAGTTTGAGTCTCGTTTAACCCTTATTGCTTTCTGACATTAGGCTGAGATTAGTATGGATCTTCATATTGAGCGTTTTACCAACTCTCCTGCTACTACTGGGACACCACAGTTAATACAGTTCAGGCCAGCCAACAATATTCAGGATAAATCCTATGACCCTAACTATTCAGTTACACTATTAATCTAATTGATTCTGATTAACATGCACTAAAGATTAACGTTAATAATAGATGTGTGCTAATGTAGAAGCATTAAAAATAATAATTACAAAAGTAAACGAAAAATCTGTTGGTATCCCTTAAGAACCGAGACAACATTTTCAGAGAGAGAGAGATTCTATAGCAGGAATTAGATAAGCATTGTGACTCTCTTGCATAGTAGCCACGTGCGGGCATGCGCGCGCGTCGGCTGCCCAGCCGTTTAGAAACCGGCTGGCGGCAGCCGGCCGGCCGGCTTTTCCTTAGTATATAGCCTACGACAATGTAACTAATGTCTGGGATATTCTTATGTTGTTTCACAGCTTGAAGCTGCCCTTATTCTTAACCAACACATCTTAGTATATTTTATTCTCGATAGTTGATTGTTTCATTATAATACATAAGATGCATTGTAGTGAAGGAGAGAGACAGAGCGAGCGAGCGAGCTGGGTGGGGGAGGTAGAGGTTGCTTTTCCTCCTCCTCCCTCCTCCCTCCCGGAGGAGTTGTTCGCCCGCGTGGTCTTTTCTCTCGGTTTTGATTGGCTGGTGGTTCCTGGCGCCTTCTGCAGGCCTGCTGCCGGGTGACGTAGCGGCCTGTGATTGGCTGACCACCGTGCCTTTGTGTGGGATCCTGGAGGGGTCCAGAGGAGCTATTCTCCTCAGAGCTCACCTCACTGTCGTACCCTTCGGACCCCCTTGATATCTATCCCTCTCAACCCCACTTAGAAACTTTCTCTCTTACTTTGTATACCTTCTTTCCACTACTTCACCAGTCTATTTAATTACCCCATCCCCTTGATAGACCTTATATCTATCATTGTATTAACGACGAGCTCTCAGATAACTAGATAGGATTTTGGGCCTTATGCAGAGATGTAATTGTTAATGAGACCTAGGAAGCTTTTTTGTTGTCTCATATTTGGTGGTTTCATGCTTGCTAGTGTGTTCTTGTGGCAGGTGAGCAGGGGCTAGACCGGAGGGGAGGCTTTTTGCGATCCTTTAAGTAAAGTCTGCTGGTGCGAGTCCTGTGGACCTGCACGACTTTACTAGGATACCCGTGGGAGTCTGGGGGCATTTTCTTGTCTGTGTGCCTGTGTGTCTAGTGTTGTGTTGTGTGAGGGCCCTTGCCTAGTCCACTCAGCACTGCGCTAGCACGCCTTGCGTTTGTTTTAGGGTCGCCAGGAGAGAGTCAGATACTTGGGATCTGAGTCTCTCAAGAGAGCACCCTTTCAATTAGAGTAATTTGGCGCACAGACTTGGGAACGTCCCTAGGCTAGAGCAGGTGGCTCAGCCCGGGTATCCGAAGCCTATATCCTTCCGGCTAGACCTCTGCCACCTGGCAGATTAACAGCTAGCGGTTTATTATATCTGTATGCTTGTTATTGTGCCACAGTTTACCGTCTTTGTGAGCATTGTGAGTCAGGGTGTGGCTTAGAGATTCTGTCCGAGCAGGCTTGCCTGACTAAGAGTGAGAAGCACACCTGTATGTGGTTATGTTGCTAGTGGCTGCCTTTATTTAATTATACCTATGCCATTATACACTGTAGGTCCTATCACTAGTATTTATTCCTGCTTATTAGTTAAGAGTTCTCTAAATCCGTAACGTACTTTCTTTGCTAAGCATCAGATCCTACAGTAGCCGCATGCAGTTTAGAAACCTGCATCTTGTCTACCTGTACGATGTTTTGAGGACTGTTTGCTCTCACGTTCTTTCACGCAGGGGTGATTAGTTGTATTAATTAACGTAACGTTAAATGTACTTTCTTCTAGTTTGTTATTAAATTGTTTCTGCAATTTAATTCCGTTATCTATCTTTTCCTTGAAGCTTTAAGTCAACTTAATTGTGTGATCTTTTATATAGCCTGCTTGACTATCAGCAGTCTATAGTGCGTGCACCCTGTAACCGAGTCATAGGATACCTCGTTGTCCAGGCAGGACTCTTGACGGTTTAGGGTGGTTTGTTGCCTGGGTTTATAGATAAGGGTTGGATCTAGCGTTTTCCGTTGTTGCTTGCTGCCGCATACCTAGTCCAATAGAAAGAGCCCAGTGTTTATATATCCCAGGACGTAACAAATGGCGACCTTGCATAGGATTTACTGAACAGAGGAATATAGTGGTCATTTGTTTTGAGATTCCTTATGATTAGAGGAATACAGTGGACATAGGTTTTTTTTTTGGAGCAACCAATATAACACATTAAAGACTTTAAATAACATTAGTATATACATACTTGCATAGGAGATAAGGCACATTCTATAACCGTGATAATTACTGCAGTACACAAACATGTCTAATACATCGGAACACAGTGATGGGTCAGGTCACGATACGGGCTCTGAGGGAGAAAGACCTGTGGAGTGGCTAGTCGATAGCGAGGAGGGTGCTAGACGATTTTTAGAGGTGCCCCTTACCGCTGCCAGGGTGTTGAAGCTGAATAAGTATGGCTTAAAGTGTGTGGCAGGTCTTCAGGGTCACCAGGGTTTAAGTGGCATGAGGAAAGATCAGCTGAGGAATTTGATATTGGGTTTAGAAGGGAGAGACCTGGGTGGAGAGGCGACTGGGGGCCCCGGTCCCCAGCCCCCCTCCACTCTACCCCCATATCAAACGTCAGGGTGCCTGAATTTAGTACATACCCCCAAGTTGATGGTCAATGGCAGCGTGGAATTCAATCACAGGGACCCTCTCCATTAAATGCACCTTCCCCTCCTCAAGGGTTGACTCCAGATTTGTTGTTTCGGCTTGAGATGGCCAAGGTTGAGGTTGCTAGAGCTCAGGTTGAGGCCGCCGAAAGACAGGTTAGAGTTCAGGTTGAGGCTGCTAGAGCTCAGGCTGAGGCTGCAGAGAGAACAGCTATACGAGAGGCTGAACTGCAGGCAGAGTCTACTAGGTATCGGGCTGACAGGGAGCTGGAGAGATCTCGAGTGGAGGTAACAGGGCGTAATATTGGGGGAGGTAATAGACATCGGGACCAATCATTGTCGCGCCTGCTTAAACTAGTTCCTGTGTTCGATGAATCATGTGTAACTGAGTTTTTTATGCGATTTGAGAAGAAGTGTCAGGAACACCAGTGGCCTCAGGAAAAGTGGGCAGCATTAGTTTCATCAAGACTCCTAGGAAAGGGGCTAAAAGCGTATGATGCACTACCTTTAGAGTCTTGTGTAGTTTATGATGAGCTAAAGAAGGCTGTGCTACGGGCCTATGAGTTACAACCAGAAACTTACCGCTTGAAGTTTCGGGGTGTTACTAAGGGCAAGGATAGTACCTTCCTAGAACACGCCCGGGACTTGTCTGATGCACTACGACATTGGCTGCGTTCTGAGAGGGCAGCTACTTTTGAGGAGTTGAGTGAGCTGGTTCTCTTGGAGCAGTTCTTTAAGTGCACAGGCGGGGACTTCACATTAAATATAAAGGAAAAAAATCCTAGAACTCTCCAGGAGGCAGCAGAAATGGCTGACCTCCGACTGTCATTAATTCGAGGGTGCGAAGCAGCAGCTAAGAGTGAGTCGGGTGCAAAGGATCGTACCCCTCCCCCTCCCAAGAATTTTGATACACATAAATACACAAAACCATGTAGCACTGACAATAAAACTGAACATAAACCAAATACCGTCCCGTATAAGAAGTCTAATGGTGCCTCCCACTCCCAAGGGAATCCAAAGAGTAAAGAGTGCTTTGCATGTCACAAAGAGGGTCACTTTGCAAATGCTTGTCCGAACAAGCCACCAAACAAGGTTGTGTCATTGGCCCGCAGCATAGGGGTGTCGCCTATATCTTCTGAGTTTGCCAAGGGTAGTTCGTCAGAGGTTGGGACACAGCCTGTGTTCAAGAGTCCGGAAGGCTCGAACCCTGTCCGCGACGTCTTTGGGGGTCATAGAGGGCATAGTTTTGTGAGGTGGGCTGGCGAAAGGCGAGGAGTTAAGCTATTGCGTGATACTGGGGCTTCTCAGACCTTGTTAAGGAACTTTACTGGTAGACCGATTAACGCTGCTCGGGTGGTGGTAGTTCAGGGGATCAATGCTACGAAGTCCTACCCGCTGGTGCGGATGGAGCTGGAGGTGGGTGGTGTGGCGAATGAGCTGGATGTCGGAATTGTAGAGAACTTGCCTGTTGGGGGCGTCGACCTCCTCCTCGGCAACGACTTTGCGGTGCCTGCTTCTAAGGTTTCACCCTTGGTCGTTGCCGAGAAGGCGGCCGACGTTAGTAGGGAGGAACAGGAGTGGGTTGAGAAGTGTAGCGTGCAAACCATGGCGGGTGTTGTGACGCGTTCTCAGACATCCGGAGCCTTGCAGCCACCACCTCAGTCTATCAAACCGCGGAGAAAAGGTCACAAGAAAACGGGAAGTGTTGGTCAATTGGAGAGTTTTGAGCCGGCAGTGTTTCTTGGTGACTCATTATTGGCACCTATGTTGGAGTCTGGAGAGGCCCCAGGACCTGTCACAGCTAGTGAGGAGGTAGGGCAGGAAGAGACTCCGAGGCAGCAACGTTACACACGGAGAGAAAAAAGGGTTGCTCAGTTTGATATTGGGGGAGGACTTGGGTTGCTTCGGAAGCATCTAGACAGGTTGGTTCCCTCAGATATTTGTAAACTGCAGTTGGAGGATCCGGAAGTTCAGAGGTGTGGTAATGGTGCTGTCAAGATCAAACACGAGGACGGGGAAACATGTCATGTGAACCTGTTGGAGGAGTTTGTGAGGCAACCACCTGAGCAGCCTACTGTCCCTGCGTTGGTCTGCCGCAGCCAAGGTGGAGAAGGAGAGGGGGGCAGTAGGGCACAGGTGGAGGAGGGTAGGGATTGTCATGTCCCGGCGGAGCAGTGGGCGGGGGACACGAGTCTGGTGGCTGTGGAAGCGCTAGAGCACCTGCCTGAGCAGCAGTGTGCAGCGCTCCAGCACCAGCTCGGTTCATACCCCACTGGTCGTGTCGAGCCCCTGAGCCTCACAACTCGGGCGGTGCAAGATGTTCCGCGGGCAGGTCACGTGGATGTTGAAAGACCGTTAGCCTCGTTGTTTCGGTGGTTCAAGGTGGGCGACGAGGCTTTGGCATGGTTGCCAGGTCAGGGTCGGCCCATGGCTGCCAAGGGTGGTGGTCAAAAGGAGGACTTTGAGCAGATTGGTGAGGTTGGCTGTGGCATAGAAGTGCCCAGTCGTCGCATAGCCTCCCAATGCTGCTCTAGTCAATTGCAACAGCCCTACCATAGACCGACTGTATCTGGCCATGTCGCTAAAAGCGGTGATGCTGCGCAGGCAGATGTAGTCGTAAGGAATGCGGGGGGGTGCATGTACGGTATCGGCGGGGAAGCCTTAGCAATAATGAACTATGGGAGTGACTGCACAGGTGGTACTGATTGTCCCTCTCATGACCGGGCTGTTCTAGTGACGAAGGTGGAGAAGGAGGGAGACTACAGGTTAGAAGCTGCGGTCTCGGCAGGGTTGTGGAAGGGCACTAGGATTGTTATTCTGCGAGATAATTTGTTTACTAGGCTGTGGCAGTGCATCCGCATGTTTGTTGCTTCTTCAGGCCTGATGTAAGGGGTAGAATCCGACATGCAGGCTGGAGATAGTGCAAGGCTCGGTTTAATTCCCTACCGAATAAATCCTGCTCGACAGCCTGTGGTGCAAGCAGAGCTGGATTACGTGTTGACGAAGGGTCTGAGGGATAAGGAATGTCGTGAGTGGTCGTTGCCTGTAACTTTGCAACCTGTGTTAAGTGGCAAGATCAGTGAGTGTGTTGATTGCGAGAGTGTGTGTGCATTATCCCTGACAGACGCCTATACCTTATCGAGAGTTGACGACACCATAGACCGCCTCGGGGCTGCATCGCCTATCACGAAGGTAGAACTAGTGAAAGGTTATTGGCAGGCCCCGTTGCCGGAAAGAGCGAAGAGAAATGCCAGTCTTGTGATGAACTGGGCAGTTTATCAGTGCCAGGTGTTGTTTTGCTGCCGGGACACAAGTTGGATGTGTGGCATGCTAAGGGCACTGATAATGTTTTGGCTGATTGTTGGTCATGGGAGGGTTTGTTTGCAGGAGAACCCTCGCCGTTCAGTCAGTGTGTGTTGAGAGTGGAGGAAAATATGCTGTCACTGTAGTGCAGCCGCCAAAAACAAATTAAAAAAAGCAAAAAACCTTATAAAAACTCTTTATTTTTATAACGTGTAGAATTTTGTATAAGATGTTGTGGCAGTATCTAAGTTGAATGTTTTCGCTTATTGTCGCTAAGTTAGTTGAACTTGCTCGGTGGAGTGCAACAGTCTTTATTTGTTTTATATATAGTGCCTTGTGTCGCAACAGTGTGTGGTACTATGAGAAGCTTTCTGTTAGATATGAGGAACTTAGTCAAGTGTCTTATATCTTGGGGGAGGTGTGACGCTCTTGCATTGTAGCCACGTGCGGGCATGCGCGCGCGTCGGCTGCCCAGCCGTTTAGAAACCGGCTGGCGGCAGCCGGCCGGCCGGCTTTTCCTTAGTATATAGCCTACGACAATGTAACTAATGTCTGGGATATTCTTATGTTGTTTCACAGCTTGAAGCTGCCCTTATTCTTAACCAACACATCTTAGTATATTTTATTCTCGATAGTTGATTGTTTCATTATAATACATAAGATGCATTGTAGTGAAGTAGAGAGAGAGAGCGAGCGAGCAGGGTGGGGGAGGTGAGTGTTGCTTTTCCTCCTCCTCCCTCCTCGCTCCCCGAGGAGTTGTTCGCCCGCGTGGTCTTTTCTATCGGTTTTGATTGGCTGGTGGTTCCTGGCGCCTTCTGCAGGCCTGCTGCCGGGTGACATAGCGGCCTGTGATTGGCTGACCACCGTGCCTTTGTGTGGGATCCTGGAGGGGTCCAGAGGAGCTATTCTCCTCAGAGCTCACCTCACTGTCGTACCCTTCCGGAACCCCTTGATATCTATCCCTCTCAACCCCACTTAGAAACTTTCTCTCTTACTTTGTATACCTTCTTTCTACTTCACCAGTCTATTTAATTACCCCATCCCCTTGATAGACCTTATATCTATCATTGTATTAACGACGAGCTCTCAGATAACTAGATAGGATTTTGGGCCTTATGCAGAGATGTAATTGTTAATGAGACCTAGGAAGCTTTTTTGTTGTCTCATATTTGGTGGTTTCATGCTTGCTAGTGTGTTCTTGTGGCAGGTGAGCAGGGGCTAGACCGGAGGGGAGGCTTTTTGCGATCCTTTAAGTAAAGTCTGCTGGTGCGAGTCCTGTGGACCTGCACGACTTTACTAGGATACCCGTGGGAGTCTGGGGGCATTTTCTTGTCTGTGTGCCTGTGTGTCTAGTGTTGTGTTGTGTGAGGGCCCTTGCCTAGTCCACTCAGCACTGCGCTAGCACGCCTTGCGTTTGTTTTAGGGTCGCCAGGAGAGAGTCAGATACTTGGGATCTGAGTCTCTCAAGAGAGCACCCTTTCAATTAGAGTAATTTGGCGCACAGACTTGGGAACGTCCCTAGGCTAGAGCAGGTGGCTCAGCCCGGGTATCCGAAGCCTATATCCTTCCGGCTAGACCTCTGCCACCTGGCAGATTAACAGCTAGCGGTTTATTATATCTGTATGCTTGTTATTGTGCCACAGTTTACCGTCTTTGTGAGCATTGTGAGTCAGGGTGTGGCTTAGAGACTCTGTCCGAGCAGGGTTGCCTGACTAAGAGTGAGAAGCACACCTGTATGTGGTTATGTTGCGAGTGGCTGCCTTTATTTAATTATACCTATGCCATTATACACTGTAGGTCCTATCACTAGTATTTATTCCTGCTTATTAGTTAAGAGTTCTCTAAATCCGTAACGTACTTTCTTTGCTAAGCATCAGATCCTACAGTAGCCGCATGCAGTTTAGAAACCTGCATCTTGTCTACCTGTACGATGTTTTGAGGACTGTTTGCTCTCACCTTCTTTCACGCAGGGGTGATTAGTTGTATTAATTAACGTAACGTTAAATGTACTTTCTTCTAGTTTGTTATTAAATTGTTTCTGCAATTTAATTCCGTTATCTATCTTTTCCTTGAAGCTTTAAGTCAACTTAATTGTGTGATCTTTTATATAGCCTGCTTGACTATCAGCAGTCTATAGTGCGTGCACCCTGTAACCAAGTCATAGGATACCTCGTTGTCCAGGCAGGACTCTTGACGGTTTAGGGTGGTTTGTTGCCTGGGTTTATAGATAAGGGTTGGATCTAGCGTTTTCCGTTGTTGCTTGTTGCCGCATACCTAGTCCAATAGAAAGAGCCCAGTGTGTATATATCCCAGGACGTAACAGCATTTCCTTACCGATTACCTTGTATTTAATAATTGATAAAATATACTTGTCGATTTTAGGTAGGATAGATGGTGAATAGCTATTACTGAACTTTTATTTCGTATTTGCATACGTATGCATTGAGCATCGACATGCTTCGAAATAACACTCTTGCCTTCAGTTAGAATGTATGCCATACCTGACCCGGACCCTATCTATTTCGTGCAGGACAGATCCCCAATCCATACCAGCCGAGCAGAGAGAGATTGGTTTGCTCGCCACCCTGAGATCATCGTGATTGACTGGTCATCCAAAAGATGTGATTGCAACCCCATAGAAAACCTATGGGGAATAATGGTGAATGAGTAGAGGAGAAAACTAGACAATCCGTCGAAAGGAAAGATCGAGAAACATGGGAGGGATTGAGGCGCACTCCTGATCTATGTAGCAAACTAGTTGATAGTATGAAGACTCTACTGACAAATGTGATAGAGGCAGAAGGAGGGTGGACGATATATTAGGTAGGGTATACATACATTTGTAGTCTGCTGTATGATTACAGATTTTATCATTAAATACTTGGACAACTCAAAAAGAAAAATAATTAATCAAAGGATGTAATACTGTATGTTGTTTGATATACTTATACAACTGTAAAAATAAAAGTGCATATGTGTTGTTATGTATATCCCTTTATGTCCTCTAGATAAATATATATTACCTATAAATATGTTGAATAAATAGGAAATAATGTTATCTGCATTCTATTCTGTAGCTCAGGAATTGTAGATGGGATTGAATGCTTAAAATGTGTTATCATAATGTCTATTTCAAGAAGAAAATGTATATATATACTGTATATATATACATATATATTAATACAACAAATCAATACCACAAGCACATATTACCACTAATACACTCATCGTTCCAAATGAAAAGCGATTATGAAAATTATGTATTTAATCATATAGATGACATATACTCGAAAAAGTTCAGTATAATTAAGACAACACTAGAGTACTACGTTAATATCGTATCTGTGAGACTGTTTTGGAAGTGAGTTTTCAATAATATCACTATCAGTTGCTACTCGGATATAATGCTCTCCTGATTATGATATATCTGCGAAAAGATAAGAAGATATCTAGTTTGTTATAAAGTTATGACATACCTCGTTGAAGTCTGTAAAACTGTCTTCATAGCGTAATGCATAAATGCACTAAATTTCGGTGGGAGCATCCTAGGTTCGAATCCCTGGACTGTCACATGTATTTGTTGATTTCATTATTTGAGTTTAGAAGTAAAGTTGGTTGGTGGAAAAAACATATGAAATACCTTTTTGATAGCCCCCCCCCCCCCACCCTCAAAACAAAATAATGACCGCAGTGAACATGGTAATACATTAAAATGGCAATTAATATATATATATATATATTTTTTTTTTCTATGTGATTGAGGGAGGCAAAAGGCAGAACTGCCTATAGCGAGTGCCTCCCCCATAGTTGAAAGAGTGACAGAGCCAAACTCAAGGGACGTTCGAGCCAAAATGCCTGGATACACGGATTTTGAAGCAATTTAAGTCATAGGAAGAGGAAAAGACTGATTCTGGGAGAGAGTTCCAGAGCTCAGCTGTTGAGTAGAAGAAAGACTGAGAGTAACGTTTCACTCTCGGGTTGGCGAGTTGCACAGAGTAGGGGTGGGATTGAGTTGCAGGACGGGTACCACGTGCCCTACGTAAAGGAGGTGGTATACACTGGGAAAGCTCTGAGGAAAACTGATTATTATAGTAGCGATTAAAAAGCTAGAGAGATGTAACATTGCGGCGGAGAGAGAGATTGCAGAGAGTTGGTGAGTGGACGGGAGTTAATGATACGAAAGGCCTTCCTTTCAACTTTGTCTAGGAGAGCGGTGTGAGAGGAACCTCCCCACACATGTGAACAATACTCAATACAAGGACACACGATGCCCCTGTACAGAGCAAGAAACTGTGCAGGGGAAAAGAACCCCTAAGGCGGTTGAGCACACCCAGCTTCTTGGAGGCTGCCTTTGCAAGACTGGTAATATGGTCCTTCCAACTGAGAGCAGAAGAAAAAGAGACACCAAGAATATTGAGAGAAGATGAAGGATTGATTTTTGTATTGTTGAAGAATAAGGGATAGTCCGCTGGGAGTTCTTACGGGTAGATAGATGGAGAAATTGGGTTTTGGAAGCATTAAAGGTAACAAGGTTTTCTCTGCCCCAATATATATATATGGGAGAGAGAGAGAGAGAGAGAGAGAGAGAGAGAGAGAGAGAGTTAATATTCTCGAATATGCACCAAAAAGCCTAACACGGATCGAGCATTGCATGAATATACCACTTATAATCAATTAAGCAATCCATACAATATGTTTTTTAGTAAGCTCCAACATCTCTTCAGAGGTATTAAAAAATTACAAGATTACCATTTCAATGTGCAAATCCATTAAATACCAATGCATATTGCGCGGGTGGGTGAATACTATCGATCTATCTATCTATTGCCTGACGCCGTGATCCCCGAAGGGTTGGCCACGGGTGAATACAATAATTTGTAAAATAACTAGAAGGGGTGATGCTATTGGAAATTTATATTATAAATGCAAACATGATAGAATACTAATTACGCATAAATCATGTGTTTGTGTGTCAAGCTACGGATAGGTGACGGATAGTGTAAATGATCTTCATTCTGTAAAAGCAGATAATTTATTGCAACATTGTTCTGGCATGTATAGAATATATATAGATTGCCAATTACTGACATGGTCTCGGCCTCGTGCAAGGTTACTTTATTCTGTGTTCGTGGAAAACAATGGTTGTAATCGGCGGTTTCCTCCTGTGTGGGGTTGGGGTAGGGTGTGAGTGGGGGGCCTGCTTGTTTAATCTCTCCATTATAGGGTAGGGGAAGGAAGGGGTGACGGACTGGCACCATCCCGTCCCTTCTGCCTGGGGTAGGAGTAGTAAGGGGGACTGGGCCGGGCCCACCCCGTTCCTACCCTACTCCTACTACCTCAGAAGCTAGGAACGGGGTGGTCCCTGCCCAGTCCCCCTTACTACTCCTACCCCAGGCAGAAGGAGCAGGGTGTGCCTGTCTGTCACCCCTTCCTTCCCCTCCCCACCCATGATGAGAACAAACTACCCCCGCTCCCCCCCCCCCCCCCACGCACACTTACACCCCACCCCAATGCCAACAGGAGGTTGACACACACAAACACACACCATTATCAATTTCATATGTAATGGTATCGTGTTTACATTCATTAATTTACCCTCTGACGGTGTTGACGCATTTTGATTGTTTATCCTGGCTATAATTAGACGAATAATTACAGGTTAGGAAGGACCAATGTGAAATATTGTCCTAATCTCAATTAAACCGTCTAATAATAGCCATAAAGTAGAAAAGAAGAGTGTCATCGATTCTCAGAGGCTTAATATATGATTTGTTATACATGTATTATCATGTAGAACTTATACACAAAAATACAATAGCTACTCGCTTTACATTTGACAGCATAACAATATGCCATGTTTGCTATTTGGTAGTATTATAAAGCAGTATAATCTAGTAATGAATTATTGTATTTTATGGTGTCTCGGTGTAAAACACCTATTGGAAAATATTATCAAGGAAGTGGGTTACTAAATATAGCAAACTGCATAGACCTACAGTATATATTTCGTGCATAACTTAATACTGTAAAATCACACACACACACACATATATGTATATATATATATATATATATATATATATATATATATATATATATACTGTATATATATATACTGTATATATATATACTGTATAATATTATATCACTGTAATAAGTAGCAGTAAGCAAATGGTAGACATATCTCACGTAGGATATATATATATATATATATATATATATATATATATATATATATATATATATATATTGAACAATTATTTAACATCGAGGCAAACATTTGTGGTAAAGCATTTCGCTCATGAGTTATTAGTATATTTAGAGTAGTGTTTAAACTTTTATACTAAATGCGTCTCTATTCATGGTGTTTTAAAGCTGATTTTCCTGTGTCGACTGCTAAACTATCACCTTTCCTCCCCCGAACTACCTACTTGCATAGTTTGAGTCTCGTTTAACCCTTATTCCTTTCTGACATTAGGCTGAGATTAGTATGGATCTCCATATATAGCTTTTTACCAACTCTTCTGCTACTACTGGAACACCACAGTTATTACAGTTCAGGCCTGCCAACATTATTCAGGATAAATCCTATGACCCTAACTATTCAGTTACACTATTAATGTAATTGATTCTGATTAACTTGCACTAAAGATTAACGTTAATAATAGATGTGTGCTAATATAGAAGCAATACAAATAATAATTACAAAAGTAAATGAAAAATCTGTTGGTATCCCTTAAGAACCGAGACAACATTTTCAGAGAGAGAGAGAGAGAGAGAGAGAGAGAGATATAGATAGATAGAGAGAGAGAGAAAGAGAGAGAGATTCTATAGCAGGAATTAGATAATCATTTTCTTACCAATTACCTTGTATTTAATATTTGATAAAATATAACTGTGGATTTTATGTAGGATAGATAGTGAATAGCTATGACTGAACTTTTATTTCGTATTTGCATACGTATGCATTGAGCATCGGCATGGTTCAAAATAACACTTGCCTTCTTTTTGGAGCTTCATTTGCATTTCCACATCAAGACAGAAGTGATTTGATACTAAACATTATGACATTTCTTCACTCCGACTTCAGTGCCCGAAAAGGTAAGACTCACATTTTTGCAAGAGGAATTTTGTTTCATGGTTTAATAGTGTCATTCTAAGAACGCTTACATAAATTTTAAGGAATTGTAGAGATGTTCAGATTGTTAAAGATTATTCTAGATACTTCAACATATGTTTTCTAGTCACATACACGTTTTTAGTGTCTGGTGACTATCTAGCGATTTGTCAATGCAATTCTAGCATATATTTGTGCTTTAGTTTATCTTGCATTATTTTCTAAATTTGCCATATTTCTCCAGAAGAGTTCCTACATGGTATAGTGTATTGTTCTAGTGATAATTAAATATTGTGTAGGGCTATTTTAAGTTGGCTGATGAATATGAAGCAGTAATATGCTGGACGATGAGAATACTGTATGTAAACATGTCTCGGATATCACTGATAATTATTGGCATTTTCTGCCAAAAGCCCAATGGCTTATCAGTGGTGGTAAAGAAAAACGCAGTTACTGTGTCATTTCTGCGTGCGTGTGCCCGTGCAGGGCACACACATTATTCTGTGGCAGCAATTTTGATTGTGTGATAATGCTGGTGCTGGTGTTGTTAATTGTTATAGTATTTGTCATGGTGGTGATGATCTGTAGTAAGGATGATAGTGTGTCTGAGTGTAGTAGTGATAGTTATGATGATTATAGTAGCATGATGGTTTTCATATAGGTTATTACGGTAGGCTAATCATAGTGGTGGTAATTGTGAAAATAACTTTGATAGTGACAGCTATAGTAGCAGTGATGATATACTGTAAGTAGGGATGATGGTGATAGTAGTAATGATGGTGGTTGTGTTTGTTGTAGTATTGATAGGCATAGATGTAGTGATGTTGATGACAGTATTGGTGACGTTGGGGATTGCAATACTCATGATGGTGGTGATAGTACTGGTGATAATGGTAATAGTGAGGATGTTGATAGTAGTAGTGATGATGGTTATAATATTAGTGATGATAGTTGTAGTGCTAATGTTGCCAGTAGTGATGGTGATGGTAGTAACAATGGTGACAGTAGTAGTGATGATAGCGAGTAATAGTAGTAGTGCTAATGTTACCAGTAGTGATGGTGATGGTAGTAACAATGGTGACAGTAGTAGTGATGATAGTGAGTAATAGTAGTAGTGCTAATGTTGCCAGTAGTGATGGTGATGGTAGTAACAATGGTGACAGTAGTAGTGATGATGTTAACAGTAGTAGTGATGATGGTGATAGTGAAGTGGTGATAATGACAGTAGTGGTGATGGTGATAGCAGTAGGAATGATTGTGATAGTAGTAGTAATAATGGTAACTATATAAGTGATGCTGTGATTCACAGCAGTGACGATGATGGTTGAATCTGTAGTGAGGATCTGCATGTGTGCGGCCCACACACATCAATGTATTAAAGATGATTGTGATTATGGTAATAGTAATGTGGTGGTGGTGATGCTTCTGGTAGTAGTAGTGATACTAGTGATAGTAGTAGTGATGGTGAATTTGGAAGTGATGGTATAGTTGAGATGATGGTGATGATAGATGGGGGTAGTAGTAGCAATGATGGTGGTAGTAGTAGTGATGAGGGTGATGATAGAAGTGATTGTCCTAAAGACCCCCAAACATTTGTGTCCGTCTCAGACAGCAATGCAGGGGCGGATTCTGCCATCTCCAATTGCCTTGTTCCCGCTGATGTTAGATATTTGTTTCTCGCATTTCTCACAGCCCGCTGTATTTTCTTGGCAGTTTTATTTTCTTCCCATTTTTATTTATTTTCCATCGTCCATGTCTTTTTATGTAGGCCCCCCGTAGGGGTGCCACAGTAGTATGATCAGTGTCTGTATGTCTATATGTTAACAATTGTGATGATGATGGTGTGCTTTGGTGGTCACACACATCATAGTAGTGATGGTAGAGTCTGTGGCGCACACCACAGTGCTGATATGTCTATCTTGATTTCAGAGTAACCTATCTATCTATTGCCTGACGCCATGATCCCCGAAGGGGTGGCCACGAACGAACCAGCCCCATGCACCTTTGTCCCTAGTCAGTCGACGCCCCTCCCAACCAACACCGCCTAGCGGGTGCCCAACCCCGAAAGGGGTTGAAATAGGGGAGCTATCCCCCCGCCAAAGGCGGCTTTCTAGGGCCTTTCCTAGCTGATGCTGAGAGGATTGGGTTCTAGTCATGTGGTGATGGGCTGGTCTATCAGAATGAGAACTGGGCGGTCTCTGCCATACCCATAGCTTACTCTGACTGTTCCTTTTACTTATATATTTTCTAGATCTCAAGTGACAGCGTCTCTTCCGTGGATTGATCTCCCAATCTACCAAGATTGAAAGCCAAACATTTTTCCTTTGTCACAAACTTTCAATCTTCATAATTGCTGAGGGGCACAGGGCCCTGGGTGGGGCTTTGGTTTCCCGGGCGTTTCCACACCCTCCTCAGCTCCACGCCATGGAGTGGCTTCGGTCACCCAGGCTATATTGTGGTCGGCAGGGAGGGTTCTGTGGGGGCGCTTGGTTATGGCCTTGGCCTTGCTCGGGGACTTGGGGCTGTTCGGCCAGGCAGCTTGGGGAACAACAACAACAACCAACACCGCCTTCATTCATATACTTCCTCACTCCATCCTTCCACCTCTCCTTCGGTGCACCTCTCCCTCTATGTCCTTCCACCTCGCTCTCGTACACCCTCTTAGTTAATCTCTCACTTTCCATACGTTCCATATGGCCGAACCATCTCAAGTTGTTCCTTTTCACACTTTCCAGCACATATACCTCCACACCACACCTCTTTTTTACTTCCTCATTCGTCTAATACTCCGCACGCACTTCTCAAGTAACTCATTTCCACCGCTCTCACTCTTGGTCTGAGTCTCTTCCCGAACGTCCATGCTTCTCTTCCGTAAGTTAGTGTCGGGGTTACCACACTGTCTTGCAAAGACTTCTTCACCATACTGACCACCCTATTTCTTGTTACTGCTTTCAACGTTCCTACAACCCTCTTCCCCTATTGTACCCTCTCCCGCACTTAATAACCTAATAACCTCAATTAAATTATAGGTAATTTGGATGTTTTATAAATATGTTTATGTATAATTAAAATATTTATATATGAATTATTTAATTAATTTATTTATATGCTTTGTAGCTCCCCGTAAAGATGATGAAGTATTGTAATTACCGTGTGTGTGTGTGTGTGTGTCTGTCCACACACATGACAGACACACGCTACGCACATGGGCTAATAGACCAGAGGTGATAACATAGAGTTAGCTCTATGGTTAGCTCGCATCAAGGTGGGCAAATTAGTGATAATGATGGTGATTACGTAGCCTAGGGGCGCCCCGGTGTAGTATTGTAAAGACCCTGTATGTCTGTCTCTCATAATCACAGTGGTGATGATGTGTGGAGTCTCCCGGTGTGTGGCCCACACGCTGCAGTAGTGATGACCGTGTCTATCTTGAGTTCAGTTATGGGTAGCGCCAGCAAACTTGGCAATAATATTGACCCCTTAACTACTTATAACTCGAAATTAATACAAACAATCGGGCTGACGTTCTTATAATTTGGGAAGAGTCCACCAGGAAATAGGTGTGGATATTTACAGCTAGTTTGTTCTAGGCACTTTTGAGTTACAGAGAGTTCAGGGATCAAGATTATAGTAAAGTTCGTTGGCGCTACCTATAGTTACTTGTATCTTAACCAAATTAAAGGTAATCTGGAGTTTTTGTTTGTTACGAAGCCCCTTAAGGGGTGGCACACTATTTTAATCACCATATCTGTATGTCTGTCTCTGTGTAACCGCGGTCTGTGTGTGTGGCAAACACATCACACACGTGATGATGATGGTGTGTCTATCTTTAGTTCACAGTTACTTAACATCCTTTAATGTCATGATAAATACTATACTGTATACTGTATATTACTTAAGTAGATGGAGTAACTCTAAACTCGATACCAATCTTCTTCCGGGTGAACTGTGGTATGATAGTGATGGTGGTGTTTACGTTGCCCCCCCCCCCCCCCATAGGGGAGGTGTAGTAATGTAAAAGTGTTTTTTATATCTGTGTATAAGTGTGTGCCCTGTAGCCCCACCAGAACGCAGGAATGATGATGGCAATTATGGTAGTAGTAGTGATGGCGATGATTGTGGTAGTTGTGATGATCTGAAGTGATGATGATAGTACTTATGGTAGTAGTGATGGTGGGAGTAGTTATGATTTGCAGTGATGATGGTGATTATGGTAGAAGTACTGATGGTGGTGGTGATTACATTTCTATTTTTTCTGTGTGGATGAGGGAGACAAAAGGCAAAACTGCCTGTGACGAGTGCCTCCCCCAGAGGTGAAAGAGTGACTGCAAAAATCAAGGAATGTTGTAGCCATGATATCTGGACACACGGAGTTTGAAGCAGTTCATGTCATAGGATGAGCGAAAGATGGATTCAGGGAAAGTTCCAGAGCTCCGCTGTTAAATAGAAGAAAAGATTGGGAGTATCGTTTCACTCTTGATTTGGAGAGTTGCACAGAGTAGGGGTGGGATTGTGTTGCAAGACGGGCGCTACGTACTCTACGTAGAGGAAGTGATATACTGGAAGAGCTCTGAGGAACGCTGATTATTATAGTAGCGATATAATAGCGAGAGAGATGCAACATTGCGGCGAAGAGAGAGCTTACAGAGATTGTAGTAATAGTTGTGATTATTATGGTGTGTAGTGATGATGATGGTTATTATGATAGTAGTAGTGATGGGGGTGGTGATCGTGGTAGTAGGCTAGTTGTGATGGTGATGATATATGGAGATGGTGTACTGTGTGCATATCTTCCGAAGGAACATGCATCTCGCAGTATTGATGTTAACCTCTTCTCTACCGGCAACATCCTTTCCACTTTATTTTGGTTACGATTAGACGATTCTATTCAGTTTTAAAAGGGCCTCCAGGAAATAGCAGGCGTCGAACTATCTCACTTAACCCTTTGTACTGTCACAGATCCTTCTTAACCTGACAAGCGCGATATGACAGTAGGTGCTAGGGTAGTTATTTGTGCATTTCTAGCCCTGGATTCTGACAGAATTCGTTATATTTACAATATAAACCATTATTTGTTTTCGGTATGCTTTTATTTTACATATATGATGTATATATGAACCTTCAAGAGTGCTAAAATAAGTGGGAAAAGCATTTGGGTGGTGAAAAAACGAAGATTGGCACCCGGTCATAATCTCAGGCGAGAGAGAGAGAGACAGGCAGCCTTCCCCTCTCGCTGTCTGGGAGTCAACTGAGGAGAGCGGGGCGGTGTGTGCCGGTGTCTGGGTGTTGCATAACGATCTTTTATGCAACCCACTTGTGCTACATTATCGCGGGAGAGAAAAATAACCGATAAATGATGATAATAAGAGGAAAAATAGGTGATAATTGAGGAGGGGAGGGAGGGGGGAATAAGGTGGGGAAGGAGGGGAGGGGGGTGGGTGAGATTTACATGGATGAGTACTGGAGGGGAATTATCTCACCTAGAGACAAATTCCTTTGTTTTGATAGGCCCTTTTTTTTTATGGAAGGCTTTTTTTATGGTCCTGCTTCCGTGAGGCCTATCGCGTTCCCTATAGGAAGCCTTCCGTGAGGCCTATCGCGCTTGCCGGGTTAAGCAGCACAAAATAATCTAAATATAGCTGGAATAAAATATAAAAAACGTCGTCGGTACAGAAGGGTTAATTGGTGATTATTGTAGTAGTTGTGATGGTGGTAGTAGTTATGATGCTGGCAGTAGTAGTGATGGCAACATTAATTGTAGTGATAATGGTGTTCTTAGAAGTGATGGTGACAGTAATAGTGATGATGGTGATCGTAATAGTGATGATGGTGACAGTATTAGTGATGACAGTGACATTATTAGTGATGATGGTAATCATAGTACTGATGATGCCGATAGAAGTAGTGATGATGGTAATGATATTGGTGACAGTAATAGTGATGTTGATGAGAGTATTGGTGATATTCGTAAAGAGACCCCCAAAATTTGTATCGGTCTCGTACAGTATGGCGGGAGCAAAGTCTGCTTCATCCGATTGCCTTGTTTTTAAATTGTTCTACACTTTATGTATCCTTATTAATTATCATAATGCTAATTAACCTAAATGATAATGAACTGCTAACATTAATACACATATTTGTAGTTTCAGACATGGGTGGAAGGGGACGTGGTCGGCGACGTTACACGCCACGCACATGGGCTAATAGACCAGAGGTGATAGCACAGAGGGCTATGATAGTTGGCTTGCATCAGGGGGGACAAACTATATCTGCTGCAGCGCGTCAAATGGGCGTCTCTCGAAATACAGCCAAATCTTGGATACATCGTTTTGAGCGTGAAGGCCATGTTCAGACAAGACCAAGGTCGGGTCGTCCAAGAGTTCTTTCAGAAGAAGATGATAGAAGGATACTGGAGGAAGTGAGCACTCACCCTAAATCGAGTGTTAAGGCTCTGACAAGACAAATGAACCTGCCATGTCATCCCTCCACTACACGGAGCCACATCAAGGAAGGTGGCATAGACTGTTATGTGCCAGCAGTGAAGGAGACTCTGACTGAAAGAAATAGAGAAGGAAGGCTAAGATTCGCCCAAGAGTATATTGATCATGGTATACATTTTTGGAGGAAGGTTTTATTCAGTGATCAAAAAACCTTTACATCTGTGAAATCGCCTGAACGCGTGTGCTGGAGACCTCGAAACACCCGTTATGAGCGTGAACAGAACATATCTCGGAACGCACAAGAAGTGGAAGAATATCTGTGTCCTTGCACGGCTGGATGTGGTATGGCGGACCAGGAGAGTTGGTGACCATTGAAGGTCACTTGAACAGTGAAGAGTATATCAACATCTTGGACACCTCACTCTTGCCTTCAGTTAGAATGTATGCCATACCTGACCCGGACCCTATCTATTTCGTGCAGGACAGATCCCCAATCCATACCAGCCGAGCAGTGAGAGAATGGTTTGCTCGCCACCCTGAGATCATCGTGATTGACTGGCCATCCAAAGGATGTGATTGCAACCCCATAGAAAACCTATGGGGGATAATGGTGAATGAGTGGGAGGTAGAGGAGATAACTAGACAATCCGTCGAAAGGAAAGCTCGAGAAGTATGGGAGGGATTGAGGCGCACTCCTGATCTATGTAGCAAACTAGTTGATAGTATGCAGACTCGACTGGCAAATGTGATAGAGGCAGAAGGAGGGTGGACGAGATATTAGGTAGGGTATACATACATGTGTAGTTTTCTGTATGATTATATATTTTATCATTATATACTTGGACAACTTAAAAAGAGAAATAATTAATCAAAGGATGTAATACTGTATGTTGTATGATATACTTATACAATTGTAAAAATAAAAGTGTATTTATGTTGATATGTGTATCCCTTTATATCCTCTACATAAACATATATTATACTGTAAATATGTTGAATAAATAGGAAATAATGTTATCTGCATTCCATTTTGTAGTTCAGGAATTGTAATTGGGATTGAATGGTTAAAATATATTATCATAATGTCTATTTCAAGAAGAAAATACACACTATATATATATATATATATATATATAAATATTAATAACAAAAATCCAATACCACAAGCACATATTACCACTAATACACTCGTCGTTCCAAATGAAAAGCGATTATGAGAATTATGTATTTAATCATATAGATGACAATTATACTCGAAAAAGTTCAGTATAATTAAGTGCTTCGTTAATATCGTATCTGTGAGACTGTTTGGGAAGTGAGTTTTCAATAATTTCACTATCAGTTGCTACGCGGATATAATGCTCTTCTGATTATGATATATATTAATAAATTAATCAGTGATAGGCAATATGGTTTTAGACGATGTCGATCAACTGCAGACATTCTTTGCCTTCTTACGCATCAAATCAACCAAGCTACAGACCAACATGGTGAAACACATACAATAGCACTGGATATATCAAAGGCATTTGATAGAGTCTGGCATCAATCCTTATTGTCGAAGATGTCACACTACGGCCTTGCATCATTAGTTCCACTAATTTCTTCTTATCTTCATAACAGAAAAATACGTGTAATGGTAGATGGCCTTTATTCTCAATTTCACTCAATAAATGCTGGTGTTCCCCAGGGATCAGTTTTGGCCCCAACTCTGTTCCTCATTCATATCAATGATCTCATATCTACCACTCATAATCCAATACATTCCTACGCAGATGACTCAACACTCCACAGTTCCTTCACATTTACCAATTCTTTCACCCAACCCGATCTTATTAATTCAAAAATAAACACTGCAATTTCTCTGAACCAGGACCTTTCTAGAATTAATGAATGGGGACAAGAGAATCTAGTTTCCTTTAATGCACAGAAAACCAAGTACATTCAATTTTCTAACCGACAGAATCTCACTGACTCCCAAATATTTGTTAATGATGTAAATATTCCCACTTCCCCTAGTATTGACATTCTCGGTGTAACATTAACTACTAACTTGAGCTGGACACATTATGTTAGAAGCATTGCTAAGAATGCCTCTAAAAAACTGGGACTCCTGTACAGAGTTCGAGAATTCTTCACTGACGAGCAGTTGGCCGTAATATATAAAAGTCATGTCCGCTCTCAGATGGATTACTGTTCACCTCTGTGGGGTGGAAGTGGAGTGGTTGCATTGAGGCAGTTGGACAAAATTCAAAATAAAGCTATTAGATTAATCAATAACCCTGCAATCACACAGGACCTTCCTACATTAGCCATACGAAGAAACGTTGCATCCCTTGCATTATTCTACAGATATTTTCAGACCAATTGTTCCGAGGAACTTGCTTCAATTGTGCCGCCTCTCCACATCTTTCCCCGTAGAACTAGGGCAGCTGAGAGCGCCCATGAATTTACACTTTCTCCTCCACAATGCAGAACTTCTGCTTATCAGAATTCATTTATCCCCAGAGCTACTACTCTTTGGAATTCACTTCCCTCGAATTGCTTTCCACAAACTTACAATCAACAAATGTTTAAATCCAGTTGTTACAAACATTTTATGAATGGAGGATGCCTTTAGGCACATGGACCTTTTTGTTTTATCTGTGTTTTTCCTTCCTCCGTTCATTGTCTCTTAAAAAAAAAAAAAAAAAAAAAAATATCCGCGAAAAGATAAGTAGATATCTAGTTTGTTATAAAGTTATGACATACCTCGTTGAAGTCTGTAAAACTGTCTTCATAGCGTAATGCATAAATGCACTGAATTTCGGTGTGAGCATCCTAGGTTCGAATCCCTGGACTGTCACATGTATTTGTTGATTTCATGATTTGAGTTTAGAAATAAAGTTGGTTGGTGGAAAACACATATGAGATACCTTTTTGATAGACCCCCCCCCCCCCCCCCCTCCAAAACAAGTGAATGACTGCAGTGAACATGGTACTACATTAAAATGGCAATTAATATATATATATATATATATATATATATATATATATATATATATATTTAAGAGAGAGAGAGAGAGAAAGTGTTAATATTCTTGAATATGCACCAAACAGCCTAACCACGGATCGAACATTGAATGAATATACCACTTATAATCAATTAAGCAATCCATACAATATGTTTTTTAGTAAGTTCCAACATCTCTCTTCAGAGGTATTCAAACATTACAAGATTACCATTTCAATGTGCAAATCCATTAAATACCAATGCATATCGCGCGAATGGGTGAATACTATCGATCTATCTATCTATTGCCTGACGCCGTGATCCCCGAAGGGTTGGGCCACGGGTGAATACAATAATTTGTAAAATAACTAGAAGGGGTGATGCTATTGGAAATATACATTATAAATACAAACATGATAGAATACTAATTACGCATAAATCATGTGTTTGTGTGTCAAGCTACGGATAGGTGACAGATAGTGTAAATGATCTTCATTCTGTAAAAGCAGATAATTTATTGCAACATTGTTCTGGCATATATAGAACATATATAGATTACCAATTACTGACATGGTCTCGGCCTCGTTGCAAGGTTACTTTATTCTGTGTTAGTGAACAACAATGGTTGTAATCAGCGGTTTCCTCCTGTGTGGGATTGGGGTAGGGTGTGAGTGGGGGGCCTGCTTGTTTAATCTCTCCATTATAGGGTAGGGGAATCGAAACTATATTCAAGTACAATAAATAAATTTGTATCTGAAGTTATTGTATGTATTTTGGGCATTGCACAAAGTTCACCGATGAATGTTACGCGGGCATGAGCTATTATTAAATCAAAATTTATACTTAAAAAAAGTGCAAAACACAGAAAGGTAAAAGGTAGAAAATAAACGAAAAAGACATGATAAGACTGAGACAAATAGAGACATATGGAGAGAATCTATAACAACTACATTTGTTTTAACTTCTGTTACGTAGGTACCTAGGTTCAGTAGGTGTACCTTTTTAAACATAGAAACTGTCATACATGTTGGAAATGTATAACATCATCATACACATACATACAATATACATACTACCTAATAAACTAAGCATAAATGCATACATACATACATATATACGAGGAGTGCAGAGGAGCAAGGGCCTAAGTGCCACTTTAAAAACGCTTAGTAAAATTACTTTAAAGTTGAATAAGTGTCACTCAATGAAGAATAAGAGCAGCAAAGTGGGGAGGAGTTTAAGCTATAAAATGGTACAGACCCCTTTTGCTGCTCTTATTCTTCATTAAGTAACACTTATTCAACTTTAAAGTTATTGTACTAAGCGTTTTTAAAGTGGCACTTAGGCCCTTGCTCCTCTGCACTACTCGACTTCATTATTACTATCTTTGCCGAGAATAGAAGAACACAACTGTATAAATGCATTCACAAATACATTCATACACCCATATATACAAATCAACATACCCATTCGATCAGTACACAAAATGCCTATAAATACTTACACACACACACACACAAAAAATGTTGAACTAGAAATGACATGTTCGTTCAATGTAATTAACACGAGTTTCATAAACAAATATATATATATATTATATATATACAGTATATATATATATATATATATATATATATATATATATATAATTATATATAATAAAACAAAAAATAATAGTAATAATAATCAAATACATTACGTAGTATTAATAATAATTGCCTATAAATGTCTTAATAATATTTCTATACTACTGGTTACACAGACCCACACTCACTCCCTCATTGTAAATACACAAGTAAATTGTTTAGATTACTATACATTGCAGGTACAAAATAAACATAAACAACAAAACACATATATACACCCATATGCACATAATAATGCAGATGCACATAAACACGCATGTCGTATATACACGATCTAAACTTACATGCAGTATTTTTCTTCACTTTAATTACATTCTTTCACCAAAAGTACCTGGCAAAACAAGAATCAAGAGCCCTGGCGGTGGACAGTACACTCTAGGTCACAAACCACTTGTATCCCCGAACCATTCAATAAATCAATATACACAAATAGCAGCAAAGGTATAGTGACAACCTAAGATACTTCTCAATCGATAGCCAAGGCCATAATAGGTTAGATATTTGGAAAACAGGCATGATATCATGTCCACACCGATAATTCGATATTTGAGCAGATTAGAGTGGAATCCGAAGCTTCATAAAACGCCTCGAATAATTTTTCAAAACTCTATTACATCACTTGATGGGAATTATACAGTATTTGTTTCTTTTAATCTTCTTATTACACTGTAATGCCCATGTACTGTACAGTCACGAGCATAATTAACGCGACACCAACCAAATAATGTTCGCCCCTTTGTCTCCAAAGGTATTGCAAAACTTTGTATTCAAACTCACAATTATTTTTGTATTTCATTCTAGCAACCGTCAAACGATTTTATTCAGCTTAGAGTAAACCCCTAGTGATGAAGGAGTTGAGGTTATCTGGTTGATGTCACAGCATTTATGCTCGTGTCTGTACAGCAGTGGTAATTAATTCTGATGATTTAGAAGTGTCGAAGTAATTAAAAGAATCTCTGAAATTCAAATACCCAGTATAAATTAGTTAGGAGATTCAATTCAACCCGAGACCGCTTCGAATATGTTTGTATATGAATATATGTTCACAACTGTACAATACATTAAATAACATTGGGCAATAACTTCATAATGTCCACATTTTGTGGTTCTATTTACCATTCAACATTGGTAATAATTACTAACATATGACAGTAATATCTGCAGACCACTTGAAGATCGTAATTTGTTTCATCCAAGATACCTTCGGTGTTTCCTATGTTGAAAGAAAGATAAATATATGTTTGATATTAACGGAAAATAATTTTAGTTGTAAACGCTTTATAAAGGGAACATAAATTACATTATGTCAACCCGAAAACGGATTATGTTTATAATTCAACATTCCTGGGTATCAACTAGGAGATTGAGGGGAGGAAGGTGGAGGGGTAGGACGGAGGGGGGGGGGGGGAGACCAATGCCAGTGTTCGGTTTATAGCACATGCTTGGACGACACTGATGATTTGACTGTATAACCTGTAAATCGTTAATGCTTAATTATTTTATAATTCATTATAGAATAAAGTGAACTTGTTTTATTAATCTGTACTTAGCACTTGAAGTTTGTAAGTGTTGTTTCAATACACCATATATATATATATATATATATATATATATATATATATATATATATATATACCGGTATAGATACAGTATAAATTATATATACATATTTTTTTTTTCCCAACGTAAAGCAGAGGTGGGCATTTCGAAGTATATCCTGTTATTTCGGCTAATGCAGGAAATGGCTTCAAACTAAATATATAATATAACGGGAAGAAACTTTTGACCAACTGTTCTTCGGCAGTTTCCCGTTTTCTTATATTTGTATGTACCCCTTTCTCTCCAACAGGTGGCGCAGGTGGCCATTGAGGAACATACAGGGTTTTCTGGAATAGTATGTGATGATCCCGACAGTTTGGAGTCCAATAGGGTTATTTGAAGTTAGCGGAATTGTACAGTAATTAAGATTGTGGCTAATACCTTATTTACTGTAGTTTATTATTAATTGTAAGTTAATTATTATCTGTAATTCATAAATCTGTACATCAGCTATGGATGTATAATGAAACTAGCTCATCGGTTCGAAATATTATCCGAACCGGCAGCCATGTTGTAATCTCATAGCTGATCTCAGGGCTTGAGTACCAGGGCTGCCACTATGCGGAAATACGTCACAAAATGCGGAAATTAAAGTGTGGGAAGACGAAGAGCGGAAATATTATTCCGAATTTCCACATGGTCCTAACGATTCGGAATATTTATTTCCGCGCAGAGTGAAATGGATATACAAGGTTTAATATGGATCTAAGTACATTGTATGTGCTTAATACAACATTACAGAATTATGTAGTACATTATAGTTTCCTTACCACTCAAAACAATCGTAGAATATAACTATATTGACTACAGTGATAGCCTATACAAGTACTGTATATAATGCAGGTACCGAAACACTCGTGATCTCTTTAATTAACGAGCCAAAATTATGGGCTAGAGGTGTTATACACCACACATTATCAGTTACTACTGGATAAGGGTCTATGCTGGACCTGTCCCTCATCCTTCTGCCGGTACTTATTGTTTACTTATTGCAATTATATCTTGTTGAAATGTCGTATATCAATATTGTTAATGCATTTCTGTTGGCATACACTGGTAGGCTAACCCCCAATTTCGTCGAAACGCATATTTTAATGTTCTATCATAGAAAGATGTATGTATGTATGTATGTATGTATAATTGTATACATCAAGGCACATACCCCATATCTGGGGGTGGCCAATTCGAGACAGAGCCCGAACATAAACCAACAATTAAAGTTCCAAATCTTAGGGTCCGGGAACACTTTCATGTTCCCTCGCCCCTTTCTTAGTCTCGTCTATAGTAGGTGAATTTTACAAGGAGACGGGGAGGTAATTAAGATACTGTGTAGCGTTAGTCGGACGCCCTTTTACTTAGAAACATTGCACAATATTTTTAACCTAACCTAACCAAAACCTAACCTAGCCTAGTATATTAGTGGACTATTTACAAATTTAAAATATAAAAATATATTGTAACTTTACCAAATTATTGAGATATAAGTACAGGTTTGCCCATTACATATGATTATACCGGTATAGGATAGTGACCTGGGCCTATAATTTGGCCTTGTAATTGGCGTTGGGTGTGATAGGGATATGCCTTGTGTGGGCCAATCGGCTTTCTGCAGACTCCCATTTTCTTATGTTCTAAACCTCACTCTGGATAGGACCAGCCCTCACCTAACATAGATAACTAAGATAGAAAGATAACTATTAATAATGTATGTGCTATGCGAAGGGCAGGATATTCATACTTTAGATATGTGGTTTGTCATGTTGTGTATGATATACGCAATAAGAGAAACTATCTATATTTTAGGATATCCTTTGCTAAACTGTTTGTGTCATAAAAATGATCAAGCTGAGCCATGTATTGTGCGCATGGATTAAATCAACAAACTCTCAACAAAATCAAATTCAAATATTTCTTGACTCCATGTCAGTTGGTATGTAGGTTATACTGTATATATATATTTTGGGTAAATATGCAAGAGACGCAACAATATAAGTAACACATTTCTAATAATAGTTTTTGGTTCCTATCACCATATGCTTCATTGCTATATACTTGTTATCCCCGTGAAAAATTCAAAAAATCTGCGATCTTATATTTGTTATATTTGTAGTTTTCATTAACCTAACCAAAAAACCTAACCTAACCTAAATGTATGTGGGGGCTATTAGGTTAGGTTAGGTTAGGATTTTATACATTTATTAGGATTTTATACACAAAAATAAATAAAATCCAAAGAAAAGAAAAGAAAAAATCCCGAGGATAAAAATTATATAGCAATGAAGCATATGATGATAGGAACCCAAAACTGATATTAGACATTTGTTACCTATATTGTTGCGTGTCCTGCATATTGACCATATTTTGTTTTCTGTGTGAGTATGGGAAACAAAAGGCAGAACTGCCGTATCGAGTGCCTCCCCCAGAGTTGAAAGAGTGACAGGGAAAAAATCAAGGGACATTCGAGCCAAAATGCCTGGACACACGGAGTTTGAAGCAATTTATGTCATATGAAGAGGGAAAGACTGATTCTGGGAGAGAGTTCCAGAGCTCAGCAGTTGAATAGAAGAAAGACTGAGAATAACGTTTCACTCTTGGGTTGGAGAGTTGCACAGAGTAGGGGTGGGATTGTGTTGCACGACGGGTACTACGTACCCGACGTAGAGGTGGTATACACTGGGAAAGCTCTGAGGAACATTGATTATGGTGGTGACCCATCGCACAGTTGGGTATGTCGTTTTGCGTTTGGGCAAAACGGCACGTCTACTTTAATATGTCTAGTACAGTCAATCCATCGCAGAGTTGGGTATGCCGTTTTGATATTGGGCAAAATGGCACATCTACTTTATCAACTGCGTAAGCAGAGTGGTATCGCCCCCCGTATAGTGGTACAATGCTGGTCGAAATGTCTGTCTGTCTGTCTCCGTCCGGAAACTCTTCCAACAGTAGATCATGACAGATGTTCACAAACATTTGTTAGGTGAATGCGACGGTCAGTCAAAACATGTTTTATTAATTTGTGCAATAGTTATGGTACTGGGCAAACAAAAGTTTCAGCCCCTCCCTCCCTCCCTCCGGTATAGGGAAATAACCCCCCCCCCAACCACACCCCAAGGGATTCACATCCCCGAAGGAACCCTCCCCCCTCCACCAAACCCCCTACAATACCCACGCCCGCAGGAGTGGCGTAGATTTGGTAATCACTGTGTCTGTATGCTTGTATATGTGTGTCTTCTGTGGTAGTAGTGATGATGGCGTTCTGTGTGTGTACAGAACGCCATCAGAACGCACATACTGTACATCACAGAAATGCTGATAATAGTGATTATGGCACTAGTAGTGATTGTGTTGGTGATTGTGGTAGTATTTGTAATGGTGGGGGTGATCAGTACCGATGATGATCGTGTGTCAGTAGTGGTGATTATGGTAGTAGTTATTATAATGACCTATACTTAGCTGATTTTAGCGCTATTTATAGTACACAATATAGCATTAATAAGACATGGGTTTCTACACTACTGGAGGCGAACAGAAACACATATACAGTACAGTATATATGAGTTTATTGAGAAAAAGTAATCCAAAGGCAAGTAATCATATTATGATCAGAATGGCAATTACAAAACGTGGCAATACGAATACATTTGTTTTAATAGACAGAAAATAACCTACGCAGTTAGGGTTGTCTTTATGAGTTAATGAGATAGATGAGTGGTTGTTATATTTGCGAGCGGGTGTTGTGAGCAGGCGTTATTACTGTAACTGGAATATTAATATATCTCGATAGGTACTGGTAGAAAATGACCAATGAATGTCTGAGATATAAGTATATCGGATAAGAAGCAAGGACAGTGTGTGGATTGTTTTACCTTTTACGTTAAGTAGGGAACCCAGATTAAGTGGGACATAATGGCGATGAGGTGTAGGTGTTCTTTCTTCTGTTTACAGGGGGGCAGGTGTAGCTGGCGACTCGTAAATATATAATTGCGATCATACTGTGCAGGGCAGGTAGCCACTGTACTTCCAACATTTCTGTGAGACAAAGCCACACAAATTGCTGCATCCCTCCCAAACTAGGTGGTTGTCCTTGCACCAAGCCGTCGAGAGGATCCTTGAACAATGGCGCCCGTTGAAATTGTATTTCAATGGAAAAGCTCAAGAAGAGAGGTTGGTGTCCGTTCAGCACATACGTGAACATCTCGAAGATCCCTCAGTTTTTCTATATTTGACCTTCCTCGACCACATCCTGCCAAAATTTACCACGATTAACTTGCTGTTTCAACGTTCCACTCCAACCATCCATGTGCTTGTTTACAAAATCATGGATCTCTATCGGACTCTCCTGGGATATTTTTGCAGCCCAAACATACTTCATGGCCGTAAAGACCTAGCGACACTTGACCCTGCAGATGACTCCAACTACGTTCCGCTCTCACAAATTTATCTAGGGGCTAAACTCCATGGTTTGATGCAAGAGGATCCCTACAAAAATGTAGACATGCAGAAGTATGTAAAAGAAAGATGTAGGATGTTTTTAATTACTGCATGTCAACAAGTTCAGAAAAGATTTGATATGGACAACAAGTTCCTAAAACTCTGCTCTTTCATCTCTCCTACTCGTGTGATGGATCCTCAGTCTAGAGGCTGGCCTTGCCTACCTTACACGACTTTGTCAACCTTGTACCACGGATTGGAGAATCCTTCAACATCCAAACCCTTGATGATGAGTGGAGAGCGATCGACTATGCTGAATTACCTGTAAATGTAAAGAACACTCAACATGTAATGGAATTCTTTGCTAAATTGTCAGACATCAAAAATAATGATGGAACAAAACGCTTCGCTACCCTGTCACAGTTTGCCAGCGAGTTATTGTGCCTTCCAACATCCAATGCTGATGCAGAAAGGATGTTCTCTAAGCTCTCGCTCATCAAGACAAAAACTAGAAACAACCTTGGTAATGCAACAATAAATGCTCTGGTTGTCGTGTCGGAGGAGGTGAAGAGGAGGGGTGGGTGTCTCAATTATGTTCCAAAAGAATCCATGGTTGATGAGCTAATGGGGATAGGAGTATAGATGCAAAACACAATAACCTATTGTAAAATAGTAATATTTACTTTACTAGAGATATTGTTATATATGTATTAAACTTGTGAAAGATTAATAAGTTTACAATGCACTATATTTATAGTAAATAAGAATACTTATAATTAATATTTATAAAGAAATATTATAAATATAAACTATTTTTTTGTTTGGGTATATAATATATTTTTGCGAGCATTACCTTGTATTAATTATTCCTAAATGGCATACCCTATATATGCGTAAATATTTAGACACACCAGTAGCCTTCATTTCAGCATTGGGATATTGATCATATTTATCAATAGAATTGTTTTTGGTTTTGGTTACTCACGTACAAAACGTAAAGCATATGTGTACTACAACTACTACTAGGCCTACTGCTACTACTAGTACTGCTATTAGTACCGGTAGGCTACTACTGGTAGTAGTATAATAGTTGTACTACTAGAATTACTTAAGACAATTACATTATATATTATAATGCAAATAAATAATAACAATAATAATAACAATAATTTAATTGAGTTAAGAAGTAAAATTGGTTGGTGAAAAAATATTAAACAACAATCATAATAATACAAAAATAATAATAATAATAGGCCTACAATAACGTATTGCATAAAACTAATAAAATATTTGTTTATAGTAGGCCGGTCGTTAGTTACTTCTCAGTACAAGCCCCAACACTTGGGGCAACGTTGTAGGTGTAGGCTATGCAACTTATTTAACAAATCACAGAACACAAAATGTCAATCAAATCTAATAACAAATATAAAGTAGCAACTTAATGTCATAATTCAATACAATACAAGTCATATAAACCGCTATATTAATGGAAACACATTCCGACCAGTATAACAGTATGATGAGACAACTGTAAAAATGTAGTAACATACATGAACATAAACTAAATAATTATTAACAGGTGTAGTTTCGTATCCAGTGGTTGACTCATGTGATCAGTCAACCGATAAATTAACACACTCGCAATTCATTCTTCATATCTAAGTCCATGGCAAGAAACAAAGCTTATGTGGACAACTGTACATTTGCCCTACTAAGTTCACAAATTACCAACAAACTTGTTTAGGTTTATTACGTAAAAAGTTATGTATTATTTGGTAATATATAGAATAAACCGGATGAAGCAAGAAATCTATAACGATAGCCTACTGTTTCCTTCAGCAATTTGAAAAACAAATATAATTGCATAATTATAATTGATGAAACTGCGAACTTTCTAGGGCGACTGTACAAATGCACATACTGTATATATATTTAATGCATGCATTCCTAGATTCATACAGACCTGTATACTTACGTACATACAGATAGACAAACCATTGCACTCCTAATTCTAAGTAAGTTACTCCCTCAATATATCCGTTTTCTTCAAATATTATAAACTGCGGACAAACCATCTGCGGAAAAACGGCAGCACTGGCGCTTGACCCTCAGTCTCTTCAATTCAGCCGTACCGGTAACACCTCCCTCCGGCCTTGACTCAACTTAGAGATTCACCAACCACTACCACTAATTATATAAATCTTGTTACGATGTTCCACCATCGTATGTTTAATTTAGTTAATTTATGTTCATAAATTACTATGTTGCATTTGTCGGGAATAGGGTAATGATCCCGACAGGTTTTGGTCCAATAGGACATTTGAATTTGGCGGTATCGTATCGCTTGTACGATTTCGGCTGGTTCTTTGTGTATTGTAGTTTATTCTTAAGTTAGGTTAAATATTAACTGTAATGTATAAATATCTACATCAGCTCTAGATGTATTATGAAACCAAGTTATGGGTTATAATTATTATGAGCCGGCAGCCATATGTAATTTCGCGAAGCGATCGGAGGCCGGCCCTTTAGTCTCTCAATCAACACCGTACAGTCAACATCTCCTCCCCCGGCCCTGACTCAACCCACAGTTCACCATGTGCTACAACTACTAATAATATTAACAACAGTCCTACATCACCAGTCCTCTAAGCTAAGTTCATTGTATCGATATTGTATTATGTGAACATTCCTACATGTCATGCAATCGAACTAGCTGCGTGTGGGGGACTGGATTACACCTATCAACGACTACGTCGTTGGTAATTATAATATAACTATTTGTTGGGATATTTCATGTACCAGTGATATGTAATTTAACCTTTATCTAAATTCCCGATAGCATTGGTCATATATTCACATGGTGAATATACCATACCGTGTTGGGGTAGTTTCAATACCGCGTGAAGCAATGATCGATCATACGGCGTGAAGCACAGCAGTGAGTGATATTTATCCATATATTATCGTCTTTTTCAAATTCATATTATTTCGTTCAATGACGTGCCCTCTTTGATTTTCCCATTTTCTAAACAGTGGCGAAATTATGTAACCCATTTTATTATTAATGGGTTTTTCCGGTATATTGATGTAGTACGCATATTATATTATGCGTTTTATATGTATGTTTTATTTAGTTGTTTAGTCCTACTTGTATTAATTAAGTAAGGATTACATTGTATAAAGGAACCATCAAGCTGGTTCAAGTGGAGCCATCTGTCGGCGTCAGTGTGTACCAGCTGGAGGCTCGTCAGTCCGCATTTAACTTTCAAAAGAGAAACTCCTATCTCTTACTTCTCTATTATTTATTTATTGGCATTTACTTCTTTGTTTATTTATTTGTATTTTATCGTAACTCATGTCCAAACTCTGATATGGACAGTCTTACTTTAAGTATTACATTAAGTATTTAGTATTAAGTTTGTGGGATCAATGGTTATATAGAATAATTAAGAAGTTAATAATTATGTTCTATATTGGATATTGGGTAGTCTATCATTCCTATGAACTTAGGTAATTATAGTTGGGTGGGAAAATATATACCTACCCATTTGCGCATGCGTGATATTGGCGGACCTCTCGCGAATATTGTTGGTCCCGCACTCTCTCCCTAGTCGACACAACTACCAGATCGTCTGCCTACGCTCTTGTGTTTTCACCTCATATTTCGCCCCATTAGTGATAGTACTTCTCTCATAATTCTCCATCTATCCATACTAATCCATAGACCATTAATCATCGTTCCCATTAATCATTAAGTATAGTGGCCCCCTTCTTTATTCATCAACTCTATCCTATCACCCGTTTCACACACCATCTTGTAATATCATAACGGCTCAACAAGTCAACAAAAGTCTACAGCACTAGTTCCAGCCTTCAGGTGATATAACCCATTATATGATATTATTATACAGTCCACTGAATCATTTAACTAACGAATATATATATAATATATGGTCCTTCGCCCGTCCTAGTGTTATGGCGCCTAGCCGGCGTGCTCCCATTATTTCCTGGTCCGTGAGCTTCTGCATGGCTACCCTCTCGCTATTTTTTCGTCTGTTTCGGCCGCGAGGGTTTTTGTGTATTGCCAACATGGCGCAAGGCTTCTTTAAGCACGGAGCGGCAGGGGGGGGCATAGGCGAAAGTTTTGAGCAAGAGAGGGCTATTTACCCTGGCTTTATAAAAAAGGTGGCCATTATAGGCCATTCATATGTGCTGGATCTATATGTAGATAAGCCAGTTTACCATCCCCACTACACTATCAAACCTCTTGCCGCCCCAGTAGCTAAAGTAAGCACTATAAGGAGTACTGAGGCCTGGGAGCAATTAATTAGCTGGCGTCCTAATTTGACATACCTTGTTATCGGTGGCAACGACGTGAAGTCAGGCGTTGCACCAAAGGATTTAGCTAACGAGATCCAGGAGTTGGTTAGGGAGATAGAGAGTAGGACAGGAGGCCATTGCTTCATAATAGGAATAGAGAAGCGCCAGAACCCTAGAGGTGTTGAACCCGCCGAGTTCAACAAAATCCGCAATTCGGTCAACCAGTGGCTCAAGCGCAACCTGCCATTGGACTCGGAGCCGGTACCAGTCCATGAACACCTCAGCAGCTGATTTTGGGTGGAATAGCATCCATCTAACACCGCCCGCCTCGGATCGGCTGTTCCGGGAGATAATTGGATCGGCTCGGGTCTTCTTTGGTGCAGACGCTTGAGCCATAGGCCTATAATGCATTTTTTGTGATTAATTGAAGGTTCAATGTGTCTTGCTTTTCTGATTATGCCTAATTAAATTTAAATTTAAAGATTTTTATTGGCTTTTCTAAATTATCAGTGAATCACGATGCATCTAGTTAAACCTTTTTAAAAATTCTGAGAATGCCTAACTTTTCAGAATTTCTGTGATAGCCTATAACATTTCTGATTATTGTGTCATCTAAATTTCTAGTACTAAAATTTGAAGGGTTGTAATTTGGGTTTTAGTTTTGATGATTTCGGCACTCGGCGGGTGCTAATTCTACAAGTTCTAATGCCACTCATGTTCTGATAATTTGCCATTTATCCCATCGCTCACGTTTAGTGTTAGGTCCGAACCCGAGTTTGATCGGCTATTTATCACCATGCCTTGTTAGTATATCCTTTGTTTTTTCCCTTTTTATTTCTTGCCGTTGCTCGCGATTTGTGATAGAACCCGAGTTTGATCGGCATGATAAGTATTGCAATTTGTTTTCCCTCTCGCATTTGTTCTCGCTCTTTGATTATCTGTCATTGGTCGCTCGCGTTTAGCATTAGAACCCGAGTTTGATCGGCGGAAGATTTCCTGTTTCATATAAACTGTCATAAAGGTCTGGGTTTTGTTTTGGACCGAGGGTGACAATATGGAAGCTCTAGCCCAAGGCAAACGCCGTAGGGCGGGTATTAAATGTTCCTTGACTGTCCTGGCAGCAGGTTTGGATGAGTTCTTGGAGTCTGCAACTCGGATAGATATCGAGGCAAAACTTCATAGCGTGCAAATCCAGGTGGCCAAATTTGAGGCCAATCAAGAGGTCTTGTTGCTGCTATACACCTCAGACGATGAATATTTCAAAGAAAACCAAGCGGATACCATCTACTTATTTGACATCTATGGGATAGTCGCCCGCCTAAAGGCGGAGATGGGTGGTCAAGAAGGGCAAACTCGATCCGACAACAAAAGGGGATCGGGAGTTAAATTTCCGCACCTGATCCTACCCACCTTTGCTGGCGACTCCACATTATGGACTGGGTTTTGGGACATGTTTCGATGTGTGGTGCATGAAAGGACTGACTTAAGTTCAATACAAAAGTTAACATACTTAAAGGGTCAGTTAAAGGGGGATGCCTATAAGCTGATAGAAGGTTTCTCGGTGGAGGGTGCAAGCTACGCCCCCGCCTTAGACTTGCTTCAAGAAACCTTCTCACCATGGGTAAAGGCGGCACACATCATGCATTTCCATAATCTTGTCACTCCTAAATGTCAGGCCGTAGAACTAAAGGCTTTCTACGCCACCATGGAAAGTGCCATGAGATCTATGAATAGTCAACAGGTGAGTCTG
Organism: Paralithodes platypus; assembly: GCA_032716605.1. NCBI lineage: Eukaryota > Metazoa > Arthropoda > Malacostraca > Decapoda > Lithodidae > Paralithodes > Paralithodes platypus. The sequence goes on along the minus strand of CM064547.1, from coordinate 9,453,079 downwards.
TCAGAGTTCTGTGTGGTTACATTGCTGAATAAATTGCCATCACCAGTTAAGGAGACCATTAGGAGGGAGATGGGTGAGCAAAGCTTAGATTACATGAGTTTCACACAGTGTTTTCAGGCAGAATTGTATAACATGGTTGGTCAGGACTCCCCAGTAAAGAATATGCCTGTGGCTACGGCTGCATTCGCAACACAGAGTGGTAGCAGCCGGTTGCCATGTAAACTGTGCGGTGGGAATAACCATCCCTGGTATAAATGCTTTAAACATAAAACGGGACTGCTCAAAATTAAAAGAGGTCGGCAACTACGACTCTGTGCGGGATGTCTCTCCAGTGATCATGGTAGTAATGGGTGCACTAACCCTAACATCAAATATTGTAGGTATTGCCAGCACTTTCACTCCCTGTGCCCAAAACAGAGAGAGAGGCAAGACTGGTAGGTGGAGGTACTACTAGGGAAGAGTCAACAGCTACAACCTCAACAACAATGTCTGTAAGTATGAATAAGCAAACTGTGATCCTACCCACAGTTCAGCTGCCTGTAAAGGGTAGACACAGGAAAAGTATAAAAGTCCGATCGCTATTAGACCAATGCTCACAGAGGACCTTCATGAAGAAATCCGTACTACTGTCCCTTTACACGAAACCGTGGGGATGGAAGAATTACGGCTTCATGGTTTCACCGGAACTCAAAACCCTCGTGAGTATACTATTGTAGCACCGAAATATTTACATCGGGGTAGGTTCCATCGTCTCGAAGCAATTGTGGTCGAGGATCTTCCCGAACATAAAGGTGAGTCTAGTCTTAGTGCTGAAATGATTAGTTTAAAGCACCATGGCATTAAATTGGCCGATTCAAGCATCACAGAGACAGCACAGCTGGAGGTACTAATTGGTGCCGACTATTACTACAACATAGTGCTACCTGGTTATAATCGGGTAGGTAATTTGGTTTTACTTCCAACCAAATTCGGATATGCACTGAGTGGTTCTTATGCGGCATCCACATCCAGTTCCAATACTGAGGTTGTAACAATTCTAAATGTGGCAGTAACTCCAGTGGACCAATATATATCTACTGGACAGTTTCCGTGCAAAAAAGAACTGAATGCTTTGTGGGATTTAGACCACATTGGGCGATAGCCAAAGAACATTCGCCAGCCGAACGGCAAGCTTTGATCAGTTATGAGGAGACAGTCACGTATGATCCAGAAAGTCTACAGTATCAGGTACGTCTTCCCTGGACCGAAGAAAAGGGACGGTTGCCCACCAACAAAGGTTTGGCTGTGGGTAGGTTACGAGGACTCCAGAAGAGGTTCATTGCTGACCCTGGTTTTTGTCAACAATATTCGCAGGTAATTTCTGATCAGTTGTCGCATGGTTTCATTGAGGAGGTTTCATTCGATGACCCTGGGTCATGTCACTATCTGGCGCATCATGGGATCTTAAAGGAAAGCAAGACTACTCCGGTTCGTATTGTATTTGATTGTTCCGCTAGTACATGCCTAGTCTGAATGACTGTCTGTACACGGGACCAACTTTAGTACCGGAGTTAGCTCAAGTCTTGTTGAGATTCCGTTTACATCAGTATGCGTGGGTCAGTGACATTGAGAAAGCCTTCTTGATGTTAAAACTACATGAGGACGACAGAGATTACACCAGGTTCATGTGGCCAAAGAATCCTCTTCGACTAGATTTGCCTCTACAATGCTATCGGTTCCAGGTTGTATTGTTTGGCGCTACCTGCTCCCAGTTTCTGCTTAACGCGACCATCCTTAATCATCTTTCTCTTGTTGATGCGGACCCGGAGTTGGTGCAGGAAATTAGGGCCGGGCTATATATCGATAACCTCCAAGGTACGGGGGATATTGAAAGTTCCCTCGACCATGCATACGATATGGCTCGTGAAGTAATGGATAATGCCCATTTATTCCTGCGCCAATGGGCCACAAATATTCCCGTCTTGAGAAAGATGTTACAGAGGGATGGTGTTGCTGCGGAACAACAGGATTTGGTGAGAGTACTGGGCCTGGTGTGGAAAACTTACTCTGATTCTATTTCCTTTGGAGTTCAGTATGCTCCTTTTGACCAGGTTACAAAGCGTGAGTGTTTATGGTTTGCTGCCAAACTCTTTGATCCTTTGGGCGTTGTGTTGCCAGTATCAATAAGGTCTCGAATCTTTCTCCAACATTGTCCTTGTCCTTGTCCCAATTTTGGTTTGTTTAGTTTGCAAGTTTTACATTTTAATTTATATAGGTTCAGGGACAGTATAGATGTGAGGCCGGTCTGTACTAGTGGCAACATTAGTATACGACGTGTTCCCCATGTACTGTCCCTTCCTTTACTTGTACTCGTTGCCGAACCAGGACCGGCCACGGACTATGTGTCAGAATATTCTATGTACCCTCGCACCCGGCAAAATTATAAAAACTTAAAAATGAAAAATAATAATGAAAATAACCGGCGTCTTTTCGATGATAACTGTAAATGTAAACTCTGTGTGAATGAATTTTATTTTGAACATCAAACATTTTTTAAAAGTTACATTACCAATACAAAATTTTTGTTTCTAAATTCTTCTGTTAATGTAACATCTCCATGTAAAGTAAAGAATGTTATCTATTTAATAACCTGTGAGAAATGTGGTATACAATATGTTGGAAAGACGGAGCAATGTTTAAGAGAAAGAGCCTACGGGCATAGATCAGGAATTAAGAACGGCATCGACTCCAAGATTCTTCTATATAAGCATTTTAACACATTTGTACTAAATTTGATTGTAAATACAAAATTATAGAAATTGTTCAAAGTAATCAAAATGTTTTAGATAGAGAAAATTATTGGATTGGAAAATTAATGACCATCTATCCATTTGGACTTAACAATCAAATACAAAATGTAGGCAACTTTTGTATAAAGATTTATTAAAAAACGATTTTAATAACCCATATTTTAACTTCCCTGTTTTAAACAGAAGACCTGGTAGACACGGTAATAGAAGACTAAATACATTTAATAAAAAGAAAAACAGGTCTGATATTAAAATTATTGTTAATAATTTATATTCATTATATCGAAATTTCGGAATTAAAAAATTAAAAGATTCATTGAAAGGCCTACAAAAGAAAAGTTTTGCTCCTTTTATAGAAAATATTCTAAATAATAAACATAATTTCACAAATAAATTTAAGAATATAGTCTTTGCTTTTATGGGATATATTAGAGCTAATTCTAAGAAATCCAAAGATAACCGTATTAAAGATAAAGTCATGTCCACTTTAAATTATTCCTCTAAAATTTTAGACAAAATTAATGTTAACAGTCTTATTAATTCAAAGAAAGTTAAGTCCATGTTACCAGATGGTTGTAAAGATTTCAAACCATTAATAGTGTATTCATATGAACGACCTGTTGGGTCTATTATTTGTAATTATAATAAAGTTTTAGGAAATCTTTCAGATAATGATATTTTCAATAATAATAAATGCGTGTGTGAAAGAGTCATGGATATGCCAGCTAGCAGACGTGTACTTCTGTACTGCCTGTGACATGACGATTCACAAGAAAGAAAGTACAACATTGTAGATAGACTGTAGCCAAATACACTGCCCTGGCGTGTGCTAGCGAGTGGCCCAGCGAACGGCTGAGCCCACTTGGCGTTCTGCCAAGCTGCAGGCGTCACAAAAGGTATAAGGACAGACAAAAGAAATTATGAAATCAGGATAGCCAATGACTCAAAAAATAACCCTAAGGCTTTTTACCAGCTATATAAATCTAAAGTTAGAGATAAAATAGGCCCCCTTAAAACTTCGATAGGAGAAATGACAGAAAATGATTTAGAAATGTGCAGTACATTAAATTGTCAGTTTCTATCCGTTTTCACAAATGAAAATTTGGCACAGATTCCAGAAGTCCGTAAGGTATATAGCGATAGTATAGAAAATAGGTTAAGTACGGTTACTATAAGTATAAATGATGTGCTTAAGGAAATTGACAGACTGAAACCTCAGAAATCGCCTGGTCCCGATGAGGTATATGCTAGAGTATTAAAAGAATGCAGAGATGAGTTAAGTTATCCATTAACATTTTTGTTTAACAATTCATTAGAAACAGGTATAGTTCCAGAAGCTTGGATGCTTGCAAATGTAGTTCCGATTTTCAAAAAAGGTGATAAATCAATAGCATCCAATTCCCGTCCCATTAGTCTCACTTCAATCATAGGAAAGCTACTAGAGTCAATTATTGCTAGGAAAATGAGAAACCACTTAGAAACATTTAACTTAATCAATTCTTCTCAGCATGGATTCACTCAGGGACGTTCTTGCCTTACTAATTTGCTTAGTTTTTTCTCAGAGGTATATGAATCAGTAGATAATGACAAGTCATATGATATTACATATTTAGATTAGATCTAGAAAAAACTTTCACCCCATTTCTTTGTGAACATGCCTTTAAATTCTTGATGAAATATATTACCATCATAAGTCAGTCAAGGTGAATATATGCCGATAATAAGAAACACATAATTTGTATACGATACCTGCATTGTATTGTGGCATTAAGTATTAACGTTTGAAGGCAATTATTTTTGTTTTCTCTTTTTTTGGGAGGGGAGTCGAACAAAATTAACCCGTTCGGTGCGGCGGAATCTATGGGTAAGAATACACCCTAGTGGCCATTTTCCCGCTAATTCCGCTCAATATGCATTGCCCTAGCGCCTGAGCAAATCACATGACTTGTATAGGACCGCGAATGTGCAACAATCTACGTTTATGACATTGTTTAGCAGGTTTTTGCAGATGTTATCCCTTTCAGCACCAGTGCCATCCTTTTAACTTTATTCTGGCTGCTATTAGAGGACTTTATATAGTTTAGGAAGGACGTTACCGATAAAATGGGTACAGACTATCTCGGTTAATCCTTTTAAGAACATCTATCTATCTATCTATCTATATGCTCAGGCCCAATCCCCATTTTGGGGGTAGCCGACTCAAGACAGAGCAAGAACAGGGAAAACACAAAACAACATAAAACAAAAAAGAACATAAACAATCGAAAATCTTCATAAGGCCGACCGGCTCACATGAGGCAGACTTATTTGGCTCCCATATACCCTTCCTAAGCTTTATAGCATCGCTTAATTGTAGCTGAAATCACCTAAGAAAGACGTCACCGGTACGGGAAGGGTTAACCCATTCTGTACTGGTGACGTCTTTTTAACTTTATTTTGGCTACTATTAGACGACTGTAACCAGTCTTAACCCTTAATTAGCGGCTCACCACATAAGTCGAGTTAAATAAAGCTGGACTATGTGGCGGCGCTCGACATAGGTCGAGTGGCAATTTCAGCACGTAATGTTGCTGAGAGAGAGAGACAAGTGGTGGCAGGAGACTAGCGAGCGTATGACTGCTCCAGACCACCGCGGCGAACCTACTGACACGAATCTCAGCTCCCTCCTCCCTCTCTCACTCGCTACATACTGAATTATATGGGGAAAGTACCGAATTACATGCTTTTTGCACTCGCGTTGCACGGTTATTGCAAGAAAACTAGCCATCATAAAAGGATCGTTATGGTGTCATTCGAAAGCTCTGTTTATGCCCTTTCAGGGATAGGTACTTGTTTTACGTTCTGGGTCTTATTTAGGCATGAAAATGATCACGTAAACAGCCCTATTTTGGCTAAAAACACCCCGCTGGGCGGTACATATAAATAAACCGCATAGGCCGCTCGTAAGGTGTTAAAAGGGCCTCTAGCACTTAACAGGCTTCTATTATCTCACTTAAGGGGAATGAGTGTATTTATTTCCTCGTTTATATAGCTTTTTATAAACAAAATTGTGTCCTTCTTAGACCTCCATCAAGCTTAAAAAAACACCCCCAAATACCCTCCTTCAAGATAGATTTGTACATTTTTCGATAGAAAATGTCCCGGCTGAAAGACGGTTCCTCTTAAATTACAGGCTCGGTATCGCTTACCAGGAAAAAGTTCGACACCTAAATGACACGAAAAGTCATGATATTGACAAATAAATTGGGCGATAGGTCTTAAAATCACTAAACTAATGAGCCGAATGTCATAACATCTGAAAACTAATGGGACTAGATATGAGGAAGAATGGGGACCAGAAAAACGACCCATCACCCCTCAATCCTGTTTACTATGATAGATCCTTCATAAACTGTACAAAGTCGTCTAAATATAGCTAGAATAAAACTGTAATAACGTCGTTGGTACAGAAGGGGTTAACCGCTCAGTTGAAAAATAAAATGCTTTGGTTTATGTAAAATGGAAGGATTTTCTGATGATTTTATTCCATTACCTCTTAAAATAACGAGATTAAGAAATACTCTCCTACAGAAGAAAAGGAAAACTCCAGGAGAGCAAGAAACAAAACAAGTGGGAACCCAACACCAGAAAGGAGGAACTAAAGAAAAACGAAGTCTGATGACAGACAAAAGAAATGAAGGGAAATCCACCACCAAGCATAACATCACCCAGGCCACCATCAAAGAAGCCGACAACAAGAAAACAGAAGATAAGAAGTTGGAGAAGACAACAGCAGCAAAGAAGAAATCAATGAATCATCAAACATCTATCATGCCACGCATCCCAAAATTGACACACATCAATAAACAATGAGAAGAACAAGACAAGAACAAAAGCAAGTAGACAGAAGAAAAGGAAGGAACATCAACCACGAAATACGCGCACCAGTTTCTAAAGGATCCTCTTAATCCTATAGATCCGTCCCTGACTCCACTTGAGACCTTGTGACCCCGAGACACCAACTCTGGGACATCTCAGCCAACGTCATCACTATGCTGACGAAAACTGAATAAAGCAAGCAATTCTAGGGCTTTCAAATACTGGCATACCAGAGTGAATAGTCTAAGCTCGCGGACATGTCCCCACCTGACTTCTCTCATTAAATCCGCACTCAAACAACTACCAAAGGATACTTGGCATACCAAGGTAATATGAATAGTTCAGGGCTCTGCGAGATAGCTTAACTGGCACTCGGCATATAGAAGTCCTTAGTGCATCTATCTGTAACATGTTATTTGACTTTTGCAATTTAAAGGTTTAAACACAGCCCAGAGTTCTTTGAACCTCTTGTTTTCCTCGACTACCACTGACCTTTATAAGAGTGGTCATGACCATATTGTTTACTCGCGTTAGCCCGATATATTGTCACTGTGTCATGACATAGGCATTATATTCAAGACCCCAAGTCAAGAGTACCTGAACAGAACTTCATCACCGATTAATATAACGGTCAGGATAGTCGAGTATCCTTAGCTCTCTGCTAATATACACTCGCGTTCGTCTGATTAGGTGCCCAAATAATATAATATTTACGGAGCCTCATTTAAGACCCTATACCCATTAATCCATCTGTATTCCAAACAACTGATCCACACGACAGGCCAACCTGGACGGCCCAACGGAGACTCAGACGACTACAAGCTGTTACCTCAACTTTTTACTCCAAGTGTTAGTTCTGGAATTATGATAGAAAACCTGCATCAAGTAGATACCAGTGACGAGGTATCTAAAGTAGAGTAGATATAGGTGTGCTACAAAATTAGAGTCCCAAGATATTGACTCTGCCAAATGTCCACCAGTATGTAAGGTGTGCTATTAAGTTAGAGTCCACTATAATTTTTCCTCAGTGTAAACCTTTGTCCATTTTTGTGCTTAAAGTGTTATATATATATATATACATATTAAAATAGCACACAGTTATCCGACTCATCAGGTTAATCATACGTCATTGTATTATATTGTACAAGAGGCAGGCTAAACCTATTTTGATATACCTGAGCTCCTTCTACATCCTCGATCGTGCTAGGATAGTAAATTTTATTTTAAAATATTATCATTTTCATATGTAACTATTTATGCAAGTATAAGTAAGAGTTAAGCTAAATAACACTGTTTTTTATAATTATACTCAGTGTTATATGTGTCCTCTATTTGGCTTCTATGCATGTATTGTGTGATCTCTGAATTCCCCAGTCAGGTAGAACTCACTATAACCAATATACAAACCTGGTAAAAACGCTGGTATAACACCTCTACTGAAATTTGAATGATCAATTGTGAATGACTTATTGGCTTCTACATTATCGAGATCTATGATGATTTTAACACCTTCTGTACCGGTACCGTCCTTATAATTATACCTTGGCTACTATTAAACAATTTTAGTCAGTTCAAAAAGGGCCTCCAGCAATCAACAGGCTTCGTACTATCTCACTTAACTATATTTACTACCACAGATCCTTCGGCCGGAAAATTTTTCTAACAAATAATGTACACATTAATATCAAAAGGTGTTTTTTGATATGTTATTTATTAAGTTTGGTTGAGGTCTACGGAGCAAACTAATATATATATATATATTTATATATATATATATATATATATATATATATTATATATATATATAATATAATTATATATATATATACTGTATAATATATATAATATATATATACCGGTATATATATATATATATATATATATATATATATATATATAGATGTACAGGGTGATTCAGTAACCCTTTTCATAAATTTAATGGCAAATTCGGGAGACAAAAATAAGACTAATTTACTCTATGACCCTTAGGGTGAGTCTTTGATACGATGGAGATATTACACCTTTAAAGTTATCAGTTATCGATAGATACAAAAGAAAAAAATCTAAGGAGTGAGAATGAAAATGTCGTTGCTAACTGGCAGGGTAGCGTAACCAAGACTTGGTATCAAAATGGCTTGTAGAGTATTAATTATAATGATGGTGATAAAATGCTAATGTTCTTTTGAGCATTGAGACAACTGGTACCATATGCAACCATTTACATACCACGTGTAAGCAAAGAAACAATCTTTAGATTCATGCACAGATTGATTCAAGATTCATTAAGACGAGCGGAGTATCAAAGCTCAAAGTCGGCAGGAAGATCCCTCCTCCTCCACTTACCCCTCTTCCACCACTTACTCCTCCTCCTCTTCCTCTTACTTATCCTCCGCCGCCTGCTTCTCCCCTTGCTACTACTACTACTAATACAATGATTATTCATAATAATGATGATGATAATACAAATACAGTAGTAATGTACCTTTGTAAATTGCAAAACTAACTGCATCCAGCTACCGTATGCAGCCATTTTGATACCAAGTCTTGGTTACGCTACCCTGCCAGTTAGCAACGACATTTTCATTCTCACTCCTTAGATTTTTTTCTTTTTTATCTATCGATAACTTTAAAGGTGTAATATCTCCATCATATCAAAGACTCACCCTAAGGGTCATAGAGTAAATTAGTCTTATTTTTTTTCTCCCGAATTTGCCATTAAATTTATGAAAAGGGTTACTGAATCACCCTGTATATATATATATATATATATATATATATATATATATATATATATACACCGGTATATATACATACATACATATACATATATATATATATATATATATATATATATATATATATATATAGAGAGAGAGAGAGAGAGATATATATATATATTTTTTTTTTTCTTTAATACATACGAGGTTGAAAGAAATGGCAATTTCTGCGTTGGAAATTTTATTATTCAAAGTTTCCAGGTCTCTGATGAGTTTTCGCTGGGTGGCAGGAAGTAGATGAAGGAGATGAGCAAAATTCATGGTGGTACACTCGTTGCGTGTGAGGTGAGGGTGGTTAGGGATGAGATAGTGGTCTTTGATGGCTCCAGCCTGAAGGTGAAGAGTTAACCGACGTGAAAGACGAGTCTGCGTCATACCAATATAGGAATGAGGTCCACAGTCCTCATAATTACAGGTATGTTGGTAAATGACGTGATCGTCGGTCATCGGGCTCTTTATCTTGGTGGAGGCTGGTTTGTTGCGGAGAACGAGGTTGGATGTCTTGGGGGATTTGTAATAAATTATTAATTTGATTTTGTTTTCCGGGTTGGTTGGGTGGACATGCTTGGAGATTATTTCTTTTAAGACGGCCTCGTCATTTTGTGTTCAGAGGAACATGTAATTGCGGTAGAAGATCTTACTTTCAGTGGGGGGGTCAGTGTTGGGAGGGCTTTGGGTGTACCACTTTTCAGATGGTGGTTGATGGTGCTGGAGATGTCGGAGTTGGAGTATCGTTATTTACTAAAACTTGGGATAGTCTTTCTAGTTCCTGGTGGGGTCGGCCCAGGTAGAGCAGTGCGTGAGGGGCTCTCCTAACATAGGCGGAGATGGAGGATAGAAGATAACGGCGGGGGCATTCACTATCGCCGTTGAGGCATTGTCCCTGTGTTAGTTGGTTTAATGTAGACGGTGGTTTTGAACCCATGGTCGTCAGAGCTACGAGGATGTCGAGGAAGGGGAGTTGTCCATTGTTAGATTTTTCAAAGGTGAAGTTAAGTCCGGAGGAGGTCATGAAGCGACGCTGGAGTTCCTGTAGTTCGTGGAGGTCCTTGATTTGCACGAAGATGTCATCCACGTATCTACAGTAGACGGCGGGGTCGTTGGGCAGCTAGGAGCTCTTCCTCGATGGTACCCATGAAAAGTTCGCAAAAAGAACTCCTAGGGGGCTGCCCATCGCCACACCGTCTATCTGCTTGTACATGTTGCCCCGGGGGCAAAGGAAGGGGGCCTCCTTGCTACATAGCTCCAGTAGTGTTTTCAGGGCCTTCTCCGGGATGTCCAGTGTAGGTGTATCAGGGCAATGATAAATTCGACGTAGAATCATGTCAATGGTCCTATCCACTGGCACGTTGGTGAACAGGTTTTCTACGTCGAGATAGGCGATTGTGTGGTTGTTGTTACGGGGGGCGTCTCGTAAATTTCCGCCATAAACTTAAAACTACCCAAACCAACAAAAGGATATATAAACCTTACTAACACCATTCTGACCCTGGACCAAGAAGACCTCCTCAACAAAGGCCTCAACTGCCACTACAGCTCCAAACCGGGCCCCACACGGAACGCCTAGAAACGGAAATCCTCCTGGACGACATCCTACGACTCAAGAAGGATGGCAAGGTCACCACTACTCCCGCCCTACAACCTACTCTCCTCGCTGAAGCCGCCAAAACCAGAGGAACTCACCATAGCAAAATACTCACCAATCAACACTTCCAAGCTGCCAAACTATTAAGAGACAACCCCAACATCATCATCCGTCGTGCAGATAAAGCTTCCTGCCTCGTGATCCATGACAAGGAGGAATATCTTAGAAAAATGAACGTCATCTTAAGTGACAACACTAAATTTAAAAAGATCACCCGCAACCCAACCGACGAAATCAAACGTATTGCCAACACCACCATCACCGCCATCAACGCCAAACAAGGAGGGATCCACCTTAAAAAACTCGTCGGAGAATACACCCCTGGTTATGCGTACGGAACCATCAAAACACACAAACCTGGGAACCCCCTCCGCCCCATCATCTACCAGATCGCCAAGGCCCTGAACAACCTCCTCACCCCCTACGTGCCCAGCCCATTCAACCTTAACTCAGCCCACGATTTCTTGGAAATTTTACGAGACCCCCCCGTAACAACAACCACACAATCGCCTCTCTCGACGTAGAAAGCCTGTTCACCAACGTGCCAGTGGATAGGACCATTGACATGATTCTACGTCGAATTTATCATTGCCCTGATACACCTACACTGGACATCCCGGAGAAGGCCCTGAAAACACTACTGGAGCTATGTACCAAGGAGGCCCCCTTCCTTTGCCCCCGGAGGCAACATGTACAAGCAGATAGACGGTGTGGCGATGGGCAGCCCCCTAGGAGTTCTTTTTGCGAACTTTTTCATGGGTACCATCGAGGAAGAGCTCCTAGCTGCCCAACGACCCTCCGTCTACTGTAGATACGTGGATGACATCTTCGTGCAAATCAAGGACCTCCACGAACTACAGGAACTCCAGCGTCGCTTCATGACCTCCTCCGGACTTAACTTCACCTTTGAAAAATCTAACAATGGACATCTCCCCTTCCTCGACATCCTCGTAGCTCTGAACGACCATGGGTTCAAAACCACTGTCTACATTAAACCAACTAACACAGGACAATGCCTCAACGGCGATAGTGAATGCCCCCCGCCGTTATCTTCTATCCTCCATCTCCGCCTATGTTAGGAGAGCCCTCACGCACTGCTCTACCTGGGCCGACACCCACCAGGAACTAGAAAGACTATCCCAAGTTTTAGTAAATAAAGGATACTCCAACTCCGACATCTCCAGCACCATCAACCACCATCTTGAAAAATGGTACACCCAAAGCCCTCCCAACATTGTACCCCCCCAATGAAATTAAGATCTTCTACCGCAATACATGTCCTCTGAACACAAAAATGACGAGGCCGTCTTAAAAGAAATAATCTCCAAGCATGTCCACCCCAACCAACCCGGAAAACAAAATCAATTAATAATTTATTACAAATCCCCCAAGACCCTCCAACCTCGTTCTCCGCAACAATCCTGCCTCCTCCAGGATAAAGAGCCCGATGACCGACGATCATGTCATTTACCAACATACCTGTAAATTATGAGGACTGTGGTCCTCATTCCTATATTGGTATGACGCAGACACGTCTTCCACGTCGGTTAACTCTTCACCTTCATGCTGGAGCCATCAAAGACCAATATCTCACCCCTAACCACCCTCACCCTCACACGCAACGAGTTAGAGAAACACACCACCATACTCGATAAAGAAAGTGACCCAAGGATATTACCTATACTCGAAGCTTTATATATCCAAGCCTTACATCCAACATCAACAACCAAACTCTGGACCTTCAGATCCTTCCTTCTGCCAAAAAGCACTACCCTACAGGACCTAACACCCCTCCTCCCCCCCCGGTGCCCTTGACGCAGCCCCCCGCGCTACCTCCTTCAGCTTCGTCTTCTGCAGGCGCCACACAACTTAGGCCACGCCCCTCGACACGCAGCCAATCAGCTTCGACCCCACCTACCGACCACCATCCCCCATCCGTGCGCATGCGTGAAGCGGTTACCCCTTTTCTCTCTCCTAGTTTACCCTTCCACCAATAGCAGACTTTTGCCCCCTTTTTTCCGCCTCCTCTGATCCTCCACCCTCTATATATACCCTTCCTGTTTACCTTTTTATTCATTCCTTCCTCACTTGATAATGCTGGTTGTCCAGTGAACCGCGTCGTATATCCTGTATCTTCATGTACTTTAATGTAACCCTGTACCACCATGAATTTTGCTCATCTCCTTCATCTACTTCCTGCCACCCAGCAAAAACTAATCAGAGACCTGGAAACTTTGGATAATAAAATTTCCAACGCAGAAATTGCCATTTCTTTCAAGTTCGTATGTATTAATGAAAATTTATTACCTGGCTTTACCAACATATATATATATATATATATATATATATATATATATATATATATATATATAATTATAATAACGTCCTCTTATATTAGGCCATATTTATACATAATTATATATAATTATATATATATTAATATCGACTAACCACTGAGTCACCTCAGCACCACAGTCAACTATCAGCACCTGGAGTCCTATATATAGATTAAGGGGGTAGGGTTTATTGATTGGTTGATATACGGTATTCATATAATAGTATTTGTTTAATTTCTTCCCTAGGCCTCCATCATGCTTGAAAAACAACATCCCAAGATAACCATTCTAGATAATTTTTTTGGTAGAAAATTGTCCTGGTCGAAGGCCGATTTCTCCTAAATTGCAGGCTCGCTTTAGTTCGCCAGAAAGAAATCGAAACCAAAATGGCACGAAAGTCCCTAATACTGACCAAGAAATGGGGTGAAAGGTTTTAAAATCACTAAACTAATGGGCCGAACGTCTTATAATATGAACAGTAATGGGGCTAAACACGAGGAAGAAGGCGGGGCCAGAATACAAATAACCAACCATCTCTTTAATATTTTTGTTTTCTGGAATGTTCACAAACCCTGGAAACCGTGTCATACTTTCTGAAAAAAAAAAAAAACAATAACAAGGCAATATTTCCGCTGTTTACCAGTTTATTAAAAAGCTCTAGTAGCGTGAAGCTCCTTTCAGGGCCAAGAATATGAAAACAGGCATGATATAAACACATACAGTATATTACATACGTTCCTACACACTTCCCTCTGTGTTTATTTATATATTTTCTGTATTTAGCTATTTATACATATATTTATTTGTTTATTTATATATGGATGTTTTTATTAATTTATTTATTTGTTTATCTATCTAGCTTTGCATGTGCCACCGATATATTGCTAAATATCCCTACCTCAAAGTTTGCTGTTGATCCAAAGAATATTATTAGCCAAGGAAGAAAGAATTAACTCTTGGATATGGAATTAAATTAACCCCTAGAGAATCATGATGCGTTCTGACAATTTATGCTGGCTATTACTAGACGATAAAATATACAGGCATATAGTAAAAGTTGGATCTGCGTGAGTCAAAGGTTAATTGAGATCGAATTTGCCCCTTTCATAGCTAGATATCATTCCTAAGCTCTATAAAATCGTCTACTAATAGCGAGAAGAAACTGTTAAACAATGTCATGATCCTCAAAGGGTTAACCCCTTGAGGATATGTCGCGTTTTGGCAGTTTATTTTGGCTATCATTGGACGATTGTATACAGCTTAGGAAGGAAGGATATGTTGGGATTTAACAGGGTACAGACTGTCTCGATCAACCCTCTGACTTCCATAATACCCTTCCTAATCTGAATAACATCGAGCAATAATAGCCAGAGGAAACTGCTAAAACACGTCACAATCCTCAAAAGTGTTAAAACCCAAGTGGACAACAACATAATTATTTATCTGGAGTATGGTGAACGAGTGAAATTAACTACAAAGGAAGGAGGTGGAGAGCAAGAGAACAATTTGTTTTTGTTGATGTGAATGAAGGAGACAAAAGGCAAAGCTGTCTGTAACAAGTGTCTCCCCCAAAGGCTTAAAGAGTGACAGAGAGCCAATATCAAGGTATATTATACGTAATTTAGAATGTTCTGGAAAGATGTTTGATGTGCTTGTTAAGTGTAGTGAAATGAATAGGAGGAGGAGGTGTTTGTGAGAGTTAGCTATACGTGACACATTCACAGGCGGTCAAACATTTACTTCAGGGGAGGTTGGGGAAATATAGATTAAGGGGGAAGTGTTCAGGTTTGGGTAAATTATGTGATGTATAGTTATTTTAGTTTCCTCCCTGGACCTCCATTCAAATTTTAAAAAACGTCCCCAAGATCCCCTTACTAAATATACTTATACATTTGTTGGTAGAAAAATGTCCCTCCATCTTTTGAACTTTGCCTCTGCTTCCTGCGCACTATCTGCGATAAGAACTAGATCGTCTGCATATAACAGCTCCCATGAGAGTCCTGTCCTAAAGTGCTTTGACAGAGCCTCCAGGACCATCACAAACAGTAATGGGCTCAGAACTGAACCTTGGTGATCTCCAACTTTCACGGGAACTCTTCGCTCAGGCCCCCATTCACTCTAACTGCTGCCCGTGACCCCTCATACATTCTCATTATCACGCTCACTAGCCACTCTTCTACTCCAAGTTTTCTCATATCCCACTGCATTACTTCCCTGGGTACCCGGTCAAAGGCCTTCTCAATGTCTACAAAAACTAGGTATAATTCCCTGTTTTTCTCCAAGAACCTCTCGCAGTTGCCTAAGAATGAAGATAGCATCAATTGTGCCACGTCCCGGCATAAATCCAAATTGCATGTCGCTGAATGCAACACTTTCTCTGATCATGCATTCAAAGACCATTTCTCTGACTTTCATGACTTGATCAAGCATTTTCAAACCCCTATAATTTTCCCTGTCTAAGGAGTCACCCTTGCCTTTGTATATATTTACTATCACACTTTTCTGCCATGCATCGGAATTTTTTCCTCCTTTATGATAGCATTAATCAGCTCTGTGACCAATTTTATCCCAATATCTCCAGCTGCTTTTAGCATCTCAACGATAATGCTGGAGCTCCCAGCAGCTTATCTATAGCACTTTGAACAGCGTCGTACCCTATCAGAGGCGGAGGGATTCATTCTGGGGCTGCAGTGCTGAGCTGTTCTCTGTTTCATTCTAACTCCACTTTAAGCAGTCTTTCATAATGCTCCTTCCATGCCTCTCTGATTTCGTTTTCTGTGTAAACAGTCATGCCACTGTCATTATTCATGCATCTTACACCCACGACGTCCTGACTGCAGTCCTTCACATTCTTAGCTAATTTATAAACCCCATTGGTATTATTAGTGCTACAAACTTTTTCTATCACACTATCCTGAATGGTTTCTTTGCCCTGTAAACCTCTCTTCTAGCATTACGTTTGACGGACTGTTATTCTTCTTTGCTGCCACTTTCCTTCCATACTTTGAAACATCTCTTCTTCTCTCTGACTGCAACTTCGACATCGTTGTACCATCACCAGGAGAACTTATGTTTGGGTGGCCCCTTTGTTTTGCTACAGACTTTGTCTGTGGTATCGAGGAGGCTGCGTTCTATAAAGTTCCATTTGCTATCAACATCATCTGACCTAGCACCCATTTTCCTTTCAATTTCCATAATTTCGTCGTGGAATCTGTCTCTGTATACCTCTTTTTCCAACAACCATACTTTCCTTTTTGGCAAATGTACTCTCTTGCTGACAGAAACTCTGCTTAAGCACATATCACACACTAGGAGCCTG
Source organism: Paralithodes platypus (assembly GCA_032716605.1). Classification (NCBI taxonomy): domain Eukaryota; kingdom Metazoa; phylum Arthropoda; class Malacostraca; order Decapoda; family Lithodidae; genus Paralithodes; species Paralithodes platypus. The sequence continues at coordinate 9,436,355 of CM064547.1, read as the reverse complement.
TATGCATTCTTCACCTGGTATGAATTTAGTGTCTCTAACCCATTTCCCGTCAGACTTGCTGATCAGGAAGTAGTCTATCTGGCTACTGGAGCCACCTGAATCATATGTTATCAGATGGCTCATCCTCTTCTTAAACATAGTATTACACACCACCATTCCCGTGGCAGCACCAGTATGTATTCGCCTCCCAGGTTCCTACTGCCATAACCCTGACCTCCATGCACTCCCTTATATCATCTGCCCCGACATGCTCATGCAGGTCTCCTCCCACAATTACTACCTCCCCTTCCTTGCATCCGACAACCACCCCTAGTAATTAATTCCAAAACTTGTCTTTGACATTTCTACCTAAGCCTACTTGGGGGGCATATGCTGATATAATATATATGACTGTCGCCCCAACTTTAATTTTTAGTAAAATCAGTCTTTCATTAAACCTTTTAACTTTTATCACACAATCTACCCACCTCTCTGCCACCAGGAAATCCACCCCTCCTGTACCATGTTCGTTTCTCTTCCATATGAACTTGAAACGTTAATTTTTTCCCGTAATCCACCTCGCACTCCCCCTCTTTCCACCGTTTTAACTTGGGGGAAGAATCTGTGGTAGTGTCCTTTTGCAATTTTGTATCAACAGACTTACGTTTTCTTTGATATGTTTTTGTCATGATCGATTTTGTTGCTAACGTTGGATGTCACTATCCCCAGGTATCCAGCACTAGGCAACCCCAGGCAGTTGTCATCCAGAGGCCATCCCAAGGTCTTTAAAGGGGTGGGACCTAGGGGCCTCGAGGTAACCCACCAGAACCAACCGCAGGGTCGCAATCTGTGCGCGCACACGGCACTGCAGCCGGCCCAGTATTATGCGCCTAGTGATAGGAAAGACTCCCGGTGCACTACCTCCGGGTTCGGGCCCCTGTAATGCTAGGCGGAAAGTGCCAGTCTGTATAGACACTTTGACCTGTACCCTCCAGGTTCTCCTGGTCAGAATGCACCCCCAAGGGGCGAGAGGTGGGCCTGAGGTAGGTCCTTCCACGTAAGCGAGCCACCATTAGGCGAGTTTGAAGCATGTTTTACGTGGAGTGCCTGCTCTGGCTACCGCCCAACCACAGTTGTTGGCTGTGGACCTAGCCTTTGCCAAAAGGGGCTTAGCCTGCAAGGCATCAGGCGGTTTGTGTGGGGTGTGCTCCCCTAGACAGGTTGCCGTCCTAGGCTGATGAGTCCTGTCTACCCCAATTGTTTCACATTGTCTTCCCTAGATGGGTTTCCGACCAAGGCTAACGAGTCCCTTCCACCCACAGCACATGAATTCATTCCAATCGGAATCTTCCTTCATGCAAGCTTCAACTCCATTTAAAATAACCATAAAAGCCATCCCAGTAACACCTCCACAAAGCACTGAAATTATGGTAACGTCAGCCATGATGTAATCTCGGGAACGCATTTCTTTAACTACACCACTCACGGTCGTCAAGTTGTTGTAGGAAGTCTTCATTAAGCAAAATAAATATGACTATAAAAGTATGTTGATCTTAAGTTTGTAAAAAGTGCAAATACCTGTAGTGTGCGCTGCAGAATCTACTAGCAAACTACTTTATGTAATGAAGTTCAGATAAACAATGATAATGAGTAGCTTCTGGGGCCCTAGGCTGAATAGTTGGCGTGTGCGTCAGTGTTTAGCCTTTATAAAAGCCTCAAACTGTGTAACCATAATAGTGTATTTATATGTCATTGGAAACAAATATATTGAATACATATCTTATGATAGTTTTAGAATAGTATACAATAGTTATTGTTTAATGTAGGTGGATCTCTAAATCCAATAAAAAGTAATTACTGCAGAAGTTCATGTTCTTCGATTTAGTATTTGTCAAAGAAAAAGGAAATAAATGGCTAACTAATATAATTACAAATTAATGCTCACACGCAGCACTCGTAACACACACACACACACACACATAATCAGATTATTATTAGTAGTACTACTATTTTACATTAAAACACACACTTATTCTCACATACACTCTCAAACTCCCCCCCCCCCACCTCAGCTACATTGTCCCCAAACGAATTTGGACTTGTCTATCTATCTATCTATTGCCTGACGCCGTGATCCCCCTAGGGATGGCCACGAACGAAACGTGCCCAATCACCTAGGTCCCCAATCAGTCGATGCCCCTCCACCCAACCAGCACCGCCTTCACTCATATACTTCTTCACTCAATCCTTCCACCTCTCTCTCGGTTTACCTCTCCTTCTCTGTCATTCCACCTCACTCTCGTACACCCTCTTAGTCATTCTCTCGCTTCCCATAATTATGTTCCTTATGGCCGAATCATCTCAAGGTGCATTTTCACACTTTCCAGCACATCTACATCTATTCCTCCATGTAACTCTGCACGCACTTCTCAAGTAACTTATTTCCACCCATCTCACTCTTGGTCTGATTCTCTCCACCAACGTCCACGCTTCGTTTCCGTATGTCACTGTTGGGATTACCAGACTGTCATGCAAGGACTTCTTTAGTTACATACTGACCACCCTATTTCTTGCTACTGCTTTAAGCATCCTAGAACCCTCTTCCCCTGTTGCACCCTCTCCCGCACTTCTTCATCCATACTCCCATCTTTACTCAGCACACTGCCCAGATACTTAAATGAGCTGACATTCTCCATAACCTGACCGCTCAACCTCACCTCACACTCTGTGGCTTTATCCCTTTCGAAGACCATAACCTTTGCTCTTCCCCGTATTTACCTTCAGATTCCGTTTTTCGCACACTGTTCCAAACATATTTACCAAACTCTGCAATTCCCATTCACTATCACTCATCAGAACTGTATCATCAACAAACAGCAGTACAGGTAGCTTCAACTCGTTTCCCTCCCTTTTCAGCGATATATATTAAACAAACATGGAAACATCACACACCCCTGTATCAACCCAACATTCAGTACAACGAACTCGCTCCTCACATTCTCCACCTGTACTGATGCCTTTGCACCCTCATATAATTATGCTCTTCACTACTTTCAGTAACTTGCCATCTACTCCGTATATTCTCAGTACTTTCCACATCCCTTCTCTTGGACTTATACAATATGGTAAATAAAGAGTATATTTTAACGTTATATTTTACATGTATTTATTTTCTTTCTCTCCATATTGTTGTGACTGGGGCCCATATTTGATATCATTCACCACCATTGTCTTCGGTATGAACTAGAAAGGCTATTATTTTTGTCTATGTTTATGGAGGAGACACAATGCAAGTTGCCTGTAACGAGTGTCTCCCCCAAAATTAATAGAGTGACAGAGCCAAATTCAAGGGACGTTGGAGTTTAAATAACTGGACACACTAAGTTTAAAGTAGATTAAGATATAGGATGAAGGAAAGATTAATTGAGAGAGAGAGTTCCAGAGTTCACTTGTTGAGTATAAGACCCAACCCAATTCTTGGGTTGGAGACCTAGACAGAACATAAGTGGGACTGTATTGCAAGTCGGGTGCCTCGCACTCGCCGCAAGGGAGGGGGGTATACACTGAGAGAGCTCTGAAGAACACTGTTGTAATAGCAATAGAGTGAAAGAGATGCAACATTGCAGCGTGTAGAAAGATATATTGGGAACTAGTAAGAGGAAGCAAGTTGATGAGGCGAAATTCTTTTGATTCTACTCATTTGAGAAGTGAGGTATGGATGGAGCCTCCCCCCACATGTGAACAATACTCAAATCAGGGGTGCACTGTGGCCCGATACAGAGCAAGAAGTTGTGCGGGAGTGAAGAACCCACAGAGACCTAACTTTTGTGAAGCTGTTTTAGCAAGAGTGGTAATATGAACTTTCCAAGAAAGGTCAGATGAAAAAGATACACCTAGAATGTTGAGAGAAGACGAAGGGTTGAGTTGTGTATTGTTGAAGAATAGTATAGTCTTGTGGAAGATAGTGATGGAGAGATAGAGGGAGAAACTTTGTCTTGGAACTTTTGAAAGTAACAAGATGTTCTCTTCACCAATCAGAAATAATTAAATTATCAGAAGATAAGCATTCTATGGCTTCACCACGTTTGTTTTGGAGTGCTTGCATGCTGGGTTGATGAGTGGATTGGACTAGAGGTACAGTTGAGGAGATCATTGATAAATATTAGAAAAAAGTATTGGATACAGGACAGAACCCTGAGGAACACCGAAGCTGATAGGTTGAGGAAACGAACAATGGCTGTCCACAACTGCAGCTATGGAGTGGTGTGAAGGAAAATTAGAGACAAAGGAACAGATAGAGGGATAGAAACCGAAAAATGGTAGTTTGCAAAGTAAAGACTTGTGCCAGACTCTAACGAAAGCTTTAGATATGTCTAGACCAATAGAAAAAGTCTCAGAAAGGAGGATGACCAAGAGTTAGTAAGATAAGCAAGATGGATACCAGTAAAGCGACCCTTAACCCATTAAGCGCGCGCAGGGTGTAGTGAACACCACAGTTCTGGGCGGCAATATTAGACTCCATTCCTGCCTATAATCGTCATTTTACGATAAATATCGTTATTACTTATTCATATGTGCCTATTTTACCTTTAATATGAAGGTAGTAACCTGTAACAACAATAAAACAAGTGGGAATATCATTTGTATGGTCAAAATCGCGAATTGTAAGCGAGTGGTTCAGTCAACAATTGTGAGCCAGCCGGCCTCACATCCTCCTCTCTTGAGGCCTGTATCTCTCTCTCTCGCTCTTTCCCACGCATAAACACTAAGATGACCGCACCCTTTGATTGGTGTGGATATGTTTACACGAAAATATACCAATGAATAAGGGAATAATAGGGAAAATAGGTGATAATTGAAGGGAGGGGGGGAAAGGGGGGAAGGAGGGGATGTGGAGGAGTGATATGAGGTATGGAGGGTGGAAAAAACAATGTTTTAAGTGCTACTGGGGCCTTTTAAAAGTTTTTTTTTTTAGGCCTTCCCTCTGAAGAGCTTTCTCACCGTTGCCCAGTAAAACCTCTTAAGAGTGTTCTCGCCGTTCCCAGGTTAAGGAAACCATACTGGCGACCTGAAAGTAGATTATGGGAAGAAATGTCTAAAGAAATGTTGAGTTAAGAATAGTTTCAAAGACTTTAGATATGCAAGAAATGAGAGCAATGATAGCTGGAGGGTTGAGAGGGTCACCCTTCTTTGGGAAAGGTTGAATAGGAGCAAACTTCCAGCTTGAAGGAAAGATGTTAGAGGATAGACAGAAGCGAAAGAGTTTGCCTAGGCAGGGAGTCAGCACGTAAGAACAGATCTGATTACAACAGGAGGAACACCATTCGGTCCGTACGCCTTCTTAGTATTTAGCCGAGAGTACATCCTTAGAAGTGATTATGATATTAGGCATAAGTAAGTGAGATGGGGGTGGAATCACCAAAAGTGGATTTTCTAGCAAAAGTTTGAGCAAACAGTTCAGCTTTATCAGAGGAAGAGGTGACGGTGGTGCCGTCAGAGTGGAAAAGATGAGGAAAAGACAAGGAAGTGAAATTGTTGGAGAAGATTTTGGTTGGACACCAAAGAGCTTGAGAAGAACTAGCGTTGGAAACTTCAGAGCATTTGTTGTTGATGAAAGAGTTTTTGGCGAGTCGAAGAACAGATTTGGCTTGATTCCGGGCAGAGACCTATAAAGTACAGGATTATTTTGTTTGAAGGCGATGGTACCATTTTAATGCTTCCTCCATATTGCAAACAGCAGTAGAACAAGCGTGAGTAAACCAAGATTTTTGTGAGTTAGTCTGAGAGAAAGAGAATGGGTTGCATGCTTCCATGCCCGAAAGGCTTACCTCAGTAATACGCTCTGCACTTTCCGAGGGTCGCCGGCCACAGGAGCAAAAATCACTCCATGGGAAATCAAAGAAGAACTGCCGTAGAACCTCCCAGTCGGCAGCGCCAAAGTGCCACAAGCGTCGCCAGCTGAAAATTAGTCGAGAGCCATCAGTGGTGGCGAAAATCGAAACCTCCTAAGATGGACATTTCAGAAAAGGTAGAGATGGATATAACGTGTTGCACTTTAGAAGTAAGATAGTACAAGAATTTTGGATAGTCAGTAGAATTAGGGGAGATATATACAGCACATATATATTTAGTGAGGGAATGACAAGATGGCTTAAGCCAGATAGTTGAGGATTCACAAGAGTCAAAGTTGGGAACACAAAAGCAAGTAAGATTGTTGCGTACGTACACGCAGCATCCACCTTTGTCTTTGAATTGAGGATAGAGATAGTAGGAGGATATAGAGAAGAGTTTGTTGTATGTTGCCTTAGATAACAGTTTCGGTGAGGGAAGTAAGTCAGCTTTGGTAGACGAGAGGAAGTTAGAGGAAAGGCCGCGAATGTTACAAAAATGGATAGATAGGGTAGAAGTTAGAGATCCAGGGCACTTTAATAAGTTCGGACCAGGTGACAAACCGATGGGGGTATTTATGGACCACCCCTCCCTGGGGTCTCCGGGACCGTCATCATATTTTTTATTTTTTATTTTTTTTGTTGCAGAGGTAGTGTAGTGTGTACAGTGTTTGTAGTATAATGTATTGATAGGAGAATGTATTTTGGAGGGCAGGCTGGAGTTGAGCTCAATATTAATGAGGTTCAGAAAGGATCAGCTAGGGAGGCCAGGTGGTGAAACAGGAGTTCCAGCTGTCCTTATCAACCACCTACCACTCCCTGTGGTTGCTAGATAGACCCAGTATATCCATATTTAAATTAATTAATAAAACAAAACTATGTTTTGTGGATGAAGAGGTACGGGAAAGTGTGAAAAGGAACACCTTGAGATGGTTCGGATGATATGGGAAGCGAGATAATTACTAGGAGAGTGTACGAGAGTGAGGTAGAAGGACAGAGAGGGAGAGGTAGACCGAGTGAGAGGAGGAAGGATGGAGTTTAGAAGTACAGTATATGAATGAAGGCGGTGCTTGAAGGGAGGAGGGGCGTTGACTGACTGGGGACAGAGGTGCATGGGGGCGTTTCGTTCGTGGCCACACCTTCGGGGATCACGGCATCCGGTAATAGAAAGATAGATAGATTTTGTGTCTGAGTGTGTCTATGCATGTATGCTAATAACATGGGCCATTCAGGGACCCTTTATCCTGCATCTTGAGTCCCCATTAATTTCGTACAATAGGATTTATTAATTAAACCTGAAAATATTAGGTATTGTGTGCAATAAAAATATAAGGTTATAGTTATCAATTGAGTTTAACATTAAGGGTTTCGTTGTTCAAAACATAAGAAAACATCTGTTCAAGTTCTTTGTAAAGCAATGACGTATCAAATCGTTCGTCAAATCTTTTGATTGTGCTAAATTGCTAAGTTTTGGTGTTCTGCTAAAGCTTAGTAAGCCATTTCATGGTTGGCTTTGATACATTTATATATTTAGTTTGTTAAGTTTTTCATGTTACAAGGATGCATTAAATCCTACTATTAATGGCTATTAGTAAACAATTGTATTAAGCTTAGGAAGGATATGTCGGAATCAGGGCGATAATTGAGATTTAATTTAAACAAAAAATATGTTCAAAGGGTCTTTCAACCCTGAGTACAATTGTCTAATGTTAGCCAAAGTAAAGCGAAAAAGGCGTCCTTGAAACCTGAAGGGGTTAAATCATATTTATTATACACATTAAATTAGTATCAGAATTATAATAATATTTTAAGTAACATCCCAATATTAACTATGTGTGGACAGCTTTTAGGTATCTTAATCTTATTAAATCATCATGTGTGATGCCCTCCATGTGATCTTTTCATTCAGATAATAAGGGTGTTTTGGAATGTAATTTTTTGCATCATACCTTACCTTACCTTAATGTACATCCAATGTATAATCTGGCACTTCACACTCATGGTGGACCATCGCTTCTCCCGCATCCAATTTCTTCTTCAGGACACAATCCCAAAATAAGGTATCCTTAGACCTTGTACAGTGTACTGTAGTATTATGTCGGAGATGGAGAAATTGGGTTTTAGAAGCATTGAAGGAAGCAATGTTATCTCTGCCCAATTGGATATAGTTGTTTCTCGTATTCTTCTGCCTGAAATCAAGTCAAATTTGTTCTTCGACTTGCCAAAAACGCTTTCATCAATAACAATATTCTGAACTTTATAACTCTTGCTTTTCCCAGGCTTGCTGGCATCTAGCCAAAAACGTCTTCAACATAATTTGTTCCTCTTCTTTCCCTCCACTTTTCCACTCCGGCGACAAAACCATCACTTTTTCCTCTCACACAGCTGAAATTGGATGATTCTGGTACTATTTGTCTGTCTCCAACCCTCTCTTACTTATGCAGAATATCATAATCTCTTCTAAAGATGTACTTTCTACTATCTCTGGGATTAATACTAAGAAGGCGTACAGGCCAGATGGTGTTCCTCCTGTTGTACTAAAAAATTTGTCTTCCGTGCTGACTCCTTACCGAAGCAAACGTTTATTTCCTCTAATATTGTTTTTCTTTCTGGAAGCTTGCTTTCATTCAGCCTGTCATAAATAAGGATCTCAAAAGTTGTTTTAATTTATTCTTAATTCAAAATTTCCTAAGTATTTGTCTTCCCATAATCTTCTTTCAAATTGCCAGTATGGTTTCCTGAAGGGCCGCCCAACTGGTGATCTCCTTTCTTATCTTACTAACTCTTGGTTATCCTCCTTTTGGGACTTTGGTGAGATGCTTACTATTGTAATAAACATATATAAAACCTTCAATAGAATCGGGCACAAATCCTATATTTCTAAACAACCATCCTTCTGTTTCTAACCCTCTATCTGTGCATTTATTTTCCATTTCCTTTCTGACCCTTCTATAGCTGCTGTTGTAAAAGGTCATTGCTCATGTCATAAACCTATCAACTCTGGTGTTCCTTAGCTCTCTGTCCTATCTCCAGAATATTTACAATATTCAATATTCAATTATGATCTTCTCAACTATACCTCTTGTTCTATCCAGTTGTATAACAGATGGCTCTACCTTACATTATTCAACTAGCTTTCCACAGCGACAATCCATGAAGTTACTTCTAGACTCATACCGTATGACGAGGCCATACCACGCCTATCTCCTGGTTTAACAACAACTTCCAATTGAATCAGAGTTAACCTTGTTGCTTTCAGTGCTTCCAAACTTCAATTTATCCACCTATCTACTTGTCACAATCCTCTACAAAACTATCCCTTGTTATTCAATAACACACAGATCAACTCTTCGTCTTCTCAGTATTCTTGGAGTCTCCTTTTCCTATGACCTTTCTTGGTTAAACAGCTACCAGATGTTAGGTCTGCTCAACTGCCTTTCTGTGTTCTTTACCCCAAACAGCTTCTTGTTCTGTACAGGGGTACTGTGTGCACATGTATCTAGTAATTTTAGCATGTGTGGGTTGGATTCACCTATACCTTACTTCTCGAAAGGATAGAGTCAAAAACATTTTGTCTTATCAACTCGCCTCCTCTTACTAATTCTATACAATCTCTCTCTACATACCGCAATGTTGCATCTCTCTCTCTCTCTCTCTCTCTCTCTCTCTCTCTCTCTCTCTCTCTATTTCTCTCTCTCTTTCTCTCTCTCTCTCTCTCTCTCTCTCTCTCTCTCTCTCTCTCTCTCTCTCTCTCTCTCTCTCTCTCTCTCTCTCTCTCTCTCTCTCTCTCTCTCTCTCTCTCTCTCTCTCTCTCTCTCTCTCTCTTCTACCGCTATCATAATTATCAATGTTCTTCTTGGGCATTTTCAGTGTATACCTCTACCCTTACAGAGTGGGTGGTACCCACCTATTCAACACATTCCTACCCCTATTCTGTCCAACTCCCTGACCTAAGAGTGAACCAATTTTCCCAGTCATTCTTCTACTCAACAAGTAATCTCAGGAATGATCTCTCTTAGTCTATCTTCCCTCATTCTACGAATTAAACTTCTTCCAAGAATGTTGCTTTTCTTTCTGTAATGTACACCTTGAATTCGGCTTTCTGTCTCTTGCATTGTATTTTATTCTTTTAAACCGGGGTGGTGGTGGGGGGGGGGGGGGGGTTTACCTCAGCCCACACCTCATAAGTGGGGACTGATGACAAAATACACTCCTCTGATTCGGCCTGTACTGCCACCTTTCCTCCCTCTCCGTGTCACCCGTATTGCCCTCCTACTTATCTACAACCAATTGGAGGGATGGGGGTAGGGGGGGGGGGGGGAGAGGTTAGTGTTTGGTTGTTTACAATCAACGCGATATACATGTTGTTAGTGAACATTCCCTGACAGTTATTTCGGTGTTGATGACGTTTTATAACAAGCAGTGACGAATGTTAAACTTATTTACTTCTACTTGTTCATAAATAATGTTCCTGAAATTTGTAATAAACAGTAGATTCTTTCCTTCAATAACTCTCTCTGTTTTCAACTATTGTATTGGTATGAATAAATTAATAGTATACAGGTCATTATATACAGTATATATAACATACAGCTTATGTTAGCAAACCACAATCTAGCGACAAACTAGATTAACAGAAGTAGTAAAATATTATCAGTTAGATAAGTTACCTATGTAGTCTGAAAATATGTCGATATGTGGATGCCTTCCCTCAAGCATGAGTCACATTTAATACTTAGTTGATGGGATATTGATTTAATTGATCATGATTCATGAAGTTTGGTAATATCAATTGCACATAGGTAAGACAAATATAGGTTTATCATGATTATAAATTACCTGTAGCCAAAGATATAACATTACATATGATCATATTAATACATTAAGCCAAATGGTCTGATATGTATATATTAAACAATAAATATACATCGGGCAAATGTGTTGATAAACCATTTCTCTCAAGAATATCGGCATATTTATAGTAGCTGGCATCATGGTGATTTAAAGTCGATATTCCTGTGTATCAAGCTAAACTACCCCTTTCCTCTCCCAATCTGCATAGTTTGAGTCTCGTTTCACCTTTATTGCTCTCTGATACTAGGTTGAAATTAGTATGGATCTCCATAAAGTGCTCCTTACCAAAACTTCTCCTACTGCTAAAGATAAACATGTCTTACTTGTAAGGTATACCAACATGTTTCGGGGTAAATTATACGACCTTACTATTCATCTTCAGTACCAATCAAATTGTTTCTGAGTAACTTGCACAATAGACGAATGCTAATAATAGATGTGTGCTAACCTAAAAACGATAACAACATCACACTGGTATAGCCTGATAACAAACAAGATGCAAGTTACGTTAAAATGCATAAAAAGGAATCTACGGAAAGATCAATTAAATCACTGCAAGATTTAATACAATAAAAATATGCTTCAATACAGTTACTCTAAACAACAATAAACTCTTCACTCCTATCTGAAAGAAAGTGAAGTATAGTCCTACAGCATAGACCTGGAAACTTCTGAAGAAAGTCTGATGCTCATAAGATGCTCGCATCTTAAACTATATAAAGGCTGGAGGCAGGACACCACACGTGTAAAGTGAATACACTAAAAGATAGGACATATAATGTTAACTGACACGAGAATACTATAAATGCGCAACGGTAGCAATGCTCGACACTAAAAGAAGTACTTCCTCATCAACGAAACAGTCTGCTATGGTTGTGCAACTCAACAACAACCTAGACTAATAAATGCTGTGAATAATAATGCATACATATCAAAGAGCTAATATTAAATACTAATAAGTGTCTACTCGATTAATAATGTCTAGCTGGAATACTCTAGGTAAGGAACTAACTGTGGTTGAGCAAGACAGGCTCGTAGCCTAGCGATATCCTTAAGACTGCATCCTTTAAGTTACGTTAATTGACTAGGGTGCTCTCTTGATAGATCCAGATCACAAGTATCTGGTTCTATCCTGGCGACCCTCTAAAGACAAGCAAAGAGGCAGCAAAGTGTGGAACTGGAACAGGCCACAACCCTCAGTCAACACAATATTGCACTCGTAAAGGACGCAAGCGAAAAGACAACACAGGCTACCACAGGACCGGTCGAAGTCGTGTAGGTATAAGCAAACCATACACACATCGGGGACAACGACTACAGTTACCTTATCCCAGTCTAGCATTAAATAAAAGAGCAGAAACACTAAATCAATAATGGAGACACACTAAGTTCTTAACCTATACTAACTAAGAACCCTCAAAACCTATTCTAAGTACATGTAAATATCTCTGAGGACGGCGCATGCAATACAATGGGCTGGCTATGGAAACCGTTTGCAGAACCCAAGGGGACAAGTAATTGAATAAAGGTGAGAAGCAATGGAAAAGAAGGTCAGCGAGAGAGACAGTGGTAAAGGAGGGTGATCGGGAGAGAGTATGCAAAGGGATGTTAGAAGCATGCACGCCAAGCCTGTCCTGAGGAGAACAGCTCCTGTGGACCCTCATGCAGGAGGCAAGTTACACAGGAGCCCGCAAGGGCGCGATGGTCGGCCAATCACGAGCCGAGACGTCACAAGACAGCAGGTGTCACGTGACACAGCGCCCGCACCTACAGACACTCACTACCATCTCGCTCTGAATGTCTCTCTCATTCCCACGCTGGTACTATCATCACTACTATTTATATAAAGTACAACCCGTTGTCACAGACGAAAACAAAGACCACCACTGGACTGTCTGTGACAATGCGATTACAGGGAAAGAAAGAACAACATTCTCGGATAACTGTAGCCCATTTCGATGTCCCTGGCGAGCGCTAGCGGCTAACGAGAGGCGATCCTGCCCACGCTGGTAGACGTCACAACTTCCCTTCCCCACCTAGTCCTTATTATAATAATACTAATTCCCCCATTGTTCGCCACCTGCATACCTTTACCTCGCTCCATCCCTTAGCGACCAGAAGGATAGTAACATAAAGACCGAGCTCGGAGAGGGAGAGGAAGGTGGAGAATTATACAGTATATGGCTGCGACTGTATAATGTTATTTCGTGATGCTACTTCAAAATATATTGTTCTCAAGTGTTCATCATATTAATTAATTAATTCCATAATGTGATTCATTAATGTAAATTATAAATGGACAATATTATATAATCGTGTTACTTTCAACATGCTGTATCCTGTATACCTCTGATAACCAAGAGAGAGAGAGAGATTTCAGCTCATGAAGGAGGGAATCTACTGCTCATTACAAAATTAATTTCAGGTTCGGGAACATTATTTTTGAAAAAATGGAAGAAAAAAAGCTTAGCATTCTTCACTGCATGATATAAAACGTCATCAGCACCCCTCTCCAATTGTTTCCTACCCTTGTAACACTACGACAAGCTGCCTCTGCTTTCCCATCAAGCTGCGCGAACAAAAGAACAAAATCTTTGATTGATTCAAGGAGGGGAGTGTGAGATCTTGCTATATTCAGAGCAAACAAACTACATAACAGATTTACTCAAACCCTATGACTAAGTGGCCCACGCTGAATCCGGCCGAGCGTACGTTTCAATCTATTGAATAGATCTCGGTAGGGGAGGTGTGGGGAGGTGGTATTGCCACTGGATTGGAAATCCAATGGTCCCAGGTTCGAAACCCGATGTATCAATGGGAAGATATTATTGGGATGGAATTTTTGCTGTACTGTACTTTGGGGAGGTGTGGTGGAGTGGTCTTGCCACTGGACTGGTAATGCAATGGACCCGGGTTCGAATCCCGATGAGTTAATTGCTCAGTAGGTGGCGTTCTGAGAGTGAGGATCCGAGTCTTGGGGGTGAGACATTGAAGCACAAAGGTGAAGCAGCCCCAGAGATGGGGCTGCTTCGAGTCGTGAGTGGGCAACCTAGTGCCGTGCATCTTGAGAAAGCAAGATGGCAGCTCTAAGTGCTTCACATGCCTCACTCCCAAGACTGGAACGAGACCTCACAGGCTTCACCGTGTTGAACGGTTGAATGTACAGGCTCTCAGCCTATGGCCGAGAGGGAGTAGTTGGAATATGTAAAAATAAAACAAAAACTCTCAAACATAATCGGTATGAAAATGGTATTTAAAGTGGCAGAACTAATTAACCGTTATTAACTTGTAAATTGCGAAGCTACAGTATGGTAGTCCACAGGGTTCCTCCAGCCATGCGAAGGTATTTTATTTTATTCTGGCAAACATCATCATATTTTTGTATACCGTACATTATTATTACTTACCCATATGCATCTATTTTGCTTTTAATATGAACATATGAATATTTAAGAGCAATAAAAGAAGTGGAAATATAATTTTGGGGGTGAAAAAGACGTATTATTGCCGCCCGGTCATATCATGAGGCGATAGCTGGGGCGGCGAATATCCATCCCCTCCATTCTCTGGAGCGACACTGACGGCTCTGAGTACAAGTCTCTTTGTTGCAAGGATCTCTAGCTGCCTCGCCGTTGTTAAAGACACCGCGTAAGGGAAATTCGCGCCGAAAATTTCCCGATAAAAGGGGGAATAAGAGGATGAATAGCTGATAATTGAGGAGGGGGGAAAAACAGGCTAACGGGGGGGGGGGGGGGGGGGACACATATGCAGGAGTAGCAAGTAATGGAGGGGATTATCTCACCTAATCACAAATGTCTTTGTTTTGAGTGCCACTGGGTGTGCTTTAAAGGGTTTGTTTATGCTCTGGATCTATTGAGGACGGTCGCAGTGCACCACAAAATCCTCTATTGAGGACAGTTGCCGTTTATGGGTTAAGGCATATTGGTAGTAGGCCTATTCAATCCATCTAATTTGAGGATAGAGAGGCCTATCACTACAAGTATACCAAATGATTGTATAAACCTTTTGCATACCGTTTTTTTATGATAGTATTAGACCCATCTAAAATGAGGCTAGAAAAGCATAGCACTAGCAATATTCCCAATGATGTTATATACCTTTTTAATACCATTTGTATTCTCTGGATTTTGTTCAGTCTAGGATGCACTTCACAACACTTGCTCCAGCTTGAAGCGAAACATATTGTGGAGTATGCCCAGATACACGCTGTAAAGAGCTTGTACGATACACCAAAATATGAAAGAAGTTTGAAAAGGTTTGTCTTTTTTAAGTCCATAATTTTATAAGTGATTTCCAAATATTAATGGTGACATGACTGGCAGTACGTATACCAAGTACAATTACCACTAATTCAATGGTCACAACATATTTAATCGTTATGTCGGTCTCATTATACTGAATATAATTAAATATAAATTATTATAAGCTATTGCTTTCATTATTATTATTATTTTCTTACATTGTAAGTATAGAGTGTTTCAATGTTAATTATATCAATATTTTTCAATTGACGAGAGTTTTTTTTCTGGATCCCTTCTCCTTCAGGTTTAGGCCCATTTATTTGTATATTTTAAGACGTTTGCACCATTAGTTTGGTGATTTAAAGACCTTTCACCTCATTTATTTGCCAATATTAAGACTTGTGCTATTTAGCTGTCTATATTTCCTGGCGAGCGAAAACGAACAGAATCTTGGCTCAATACAAAAGACAGAGACTTTTTAGCAGAGTATTCACTTCCCGGTTAATTAACACCTTAAGAGCGGGCTAGGCGGTCTATTTGACCGTACCGCCCAGTGTTTTTGTTTTTACCCTAAATAGGGTTGTTTTCGTGCTCATTTTCATGCCTAAATAAGACCCAGAGTGTAAAACAAGTATCTATCCCTGAAAGGGCGTAAACAGAGCTTTCCAATGACACCCGAACCATCCTTGTACGACCACTGGTTCTTTTGCAACGATCGTGCAACACGAGTGCAAAAACCCTAAAATAAGGTAATTTCCTTACATAATTCCCTGTGTAGCGAGTGAGAAAGGGGGGAGGAAAGTAGAATACAGTTCAGTACGTCCACGGTGGTCGTGGGGAGCGGTCATAAGGTTACTACGCTCGTCCCATCGCTCAGCTCTCTCTCTCAGCAACATTACGTGCTGAAAATGGCGCTCGACAGCTGTCGTGCACTGCCACTTAGTCCAAATTTATTTCACTCGACATATGTTGCGCACCGCCAGTTAAGGGTTAATATTTGAGAAAAACTGAATAAATAAAAATAGAGGTGGCGTTTGACTTTTTATCAAACAATGTTTCAACCCGACCCTCTTGTCAAACCTCAAATTGTGAACGTTGACACATCCTTTGTGCTAATAAAGAATAATAAAGGTACAACAATAATACTTGCATTAATATACAGTACAGACCTCCAGCTCAATCAGTGCAAAGTCAGTGAGAAATTTATGAGCATTTTGCAGACGTAAGTAACCCGCAAGATACCGTAATTGTTGGCGACTTTAATTTACCTGTGACCAAGTGGGGAGATAGTATTACTTCACACTCTGGACAAGACCTGTATGCAAATCTTGCAAGAGAGTTCGCTATATCAATTTGTTAGATCTCCAACCCGTGGAAATAACGTTCTTGGCCTTGTACTTTCAACAAAAGAAGAATTGATAGAGAATTAGAATGTCGGTGATGAATTCAGTAACAGCGACCATCGTACGATAACTTTCAGTTTAAAGTTTACTAATTATGAACCAAATAGCAGCACCGAGAAAGTCCCTTATATCAAGAAAGCAAACTTTCGAATACTTAGAAAAATGTTTAACACTTTTGCTGTGGCACTTGTCATATGACAATTGCTTGGTCACCACTGTACCATACGGGGGTTTTGGACTAAAAGTAACCTTCATTCCCTGCACATTTTCATGTATAAAAAAAGAGCTAGAACGTATTTAATTGATATATCCTTGAAAGCAGAGGAATAGACCTTTCCAATTACACCTGAATCATGTATGTACGACCACTGGTTGCCGTGAAACAATTATTTCACAGGTGACGCTAAATTGGTAAAAAATAGCAAGTTCTAGCGGTTTTCGCTATTCCCGAGTTTGTAAGGGAGCTGGAGATGTCTCCCACTGCCACTAGTGATGGCCCAGACACGGTGGGCGGTGGATGGAATGGTACCGCGCTGCTTATACTCGCTTACCTGCCTCCCAGTCCTTATTCAAGGCAGAAATTTGGCAATTGTCATATGACAAGTGCTGCAGTGATGACCGTATTTTTTATATAACAGCCCGCAGGCATTGAGTTAAAGAAACTGACTGGAGCTTTCCAATTAACAATAACAACATAAATACATCTTGAGAATTATACACAAACACTTACCTAAAAGCAGTGCAAGACTGCATACCATCGAAAATACGGCGTACAGGCCATAATGATAAAGCCCAAATGGTGGAATAAAGATATTTCAGACTGTTTGCTTGCTAAAATGTTTGATAATGATAGATTAAAATCCTCACAAAATGACAAAGAACGGGTGAAATTTGTAGAACTACGACGCAAAGCCAAAAAACTTAATTAATATAAGCAAAGTAAAAAGACCCTGGAGTTACATGTTGTGAATTAAAGTAAAGCAAACCCGAAAGAATTCCATAGTTATATCAGAAATAAGAAAGTAGTTACTTTAACTGTTGGACCGTTAATTAGTCGATGAAAATGGAGAATACACCAAAGACGAAGTACAAATGAGTAATGCCCTCAATACTTTCTTTTCATCATTTTTTTACAACAGAAGACCACAGTGATATTATCCCTACAGCATCGCCGATTCAGATTGATTATTCTGATGTTCTAAGCAATATCACCATTACAGAGAGAGAAGTATTGAAATGTTTAGATAAACTCAAGGTAAATAAATCGCCCGGACCTGATACAAACTCACCTATAGTTCTAAAGGAAGCTAAGGATGACCTCTCCAAACCACTGATATTGCTATTCAATAAATCCTTGCAGTATAGAACTATGTCTGATCAGTGGAAGCTAGCCAACGTAACACCGATATTAAAAAATGGCAGCAAATCCCTGCCCAGTAACTATCGTCCAATTAGATTAACCTCAGTTGTATGTAAAATGCTAGAAACAC